>CM077643.1:410610946-410612265 GCA_039707465.1 Rhabdophis nuchalis
GGTATAATTTGGTGTATTGAAAGCAGAAGAGCGAATGACGGCTGTTCTGGGTTGAGGAAATGATATAATAATGGATAATTTTAAATAATTGCTTCTGATGTAATGGTAGAAGCTTATAAAAAGGCTTAAAACAGGGATGTCCAAACTTGGGAACTTTAAGACTTGTGGACTTCAACTCCCAGAATTCCCAGCCAGCAGCTGGCTGGGGAATTCTGGGAGTTGAAGTCCACAAGTCTTAAAGTTCCCAAGTTTGGACATCCCTGGCTTAAAAAAACACACCAAATTCCAAGTAGGAGAAACAGGCCTGGAACTTCCATCCCGTCGTTCCAGCTGCCCTTTTATTTTGAGCCCCCCGTCGGCTACAGCCCCCAACCCAGGACCCTCCGGCCTCCCCCAGCCTGGGCAGGGGCTACTTACGCACAATGTCCCCCAATCCGGCGCGCCTGGCTCTTCTCCAGCTCGGCCAGCACGCTGCCTTCGAAGGTGAGCGCAGCCAGGCGGAAGAAGAATTCCCGCACGTTCTCACCTGGATGGGGAAAGGAGACCAAACGGAAGGTCAGGGGGCAGTTCAGCCTCTCCCCCCCCCCACTCCCCACTGCCAGGCCAGGAAGAGAGATGGATGGATGGATGGATGGATAGGTAGATAGATAGATAGATAGATAGATAGACAGACAGATAGGAAAGAGGAAGATGATAGATAGATAGATAGATAGATAGATAGATAGATAGATAGATAGATAGGAAAGAGGAAGATGATAGATAGATAGATAGATAGATAGATAGATAGATAGATAGATAGATAGATAGATAGATAGATAGATAGATTATGTAGGTAGATAGATAATGATAATGGCAGACAGATAGGAGAGATAGATAGAGAGGTCTTGACAAACTTGAACATTGGGCACTATCTAACACAATGAAAGGGTGTCGACATTTAGGCAACAAAACCATAAATGCACAGGTACAGTACAGGTGGTACCTTCCTCGATATTAGCAACTGTGAGATGGACCTTGGAGTCCGAGTGGACAACCATTGAGATAGGAGCCAGCCGTGGGCAGCAGCTGCCCAAAAAGCCAACCCAGTTCTAGGCTGCATCAACAGAGGGAGAGAATCAAGAGCACGTGAAGGGTTAATACCACTTTTGTAATGCTTTGGGAAGGTCACACTGGAATATTTGCACCCAGTTTTGGTCACCACCATGTAGAAAAGATGTGGAGACTCTGGAAAGAATGTAGAGAAGAGCAAGAAAGAGGATCAGGGCACTGGTGGCTGAAACATATGAAGAACGGTTGCAGGAACTGGGTAGGTCTAGTTG
>CM077643.1:410612365-410722270 GCA_039707465.1 Rhabdophis nuchalis
ATAGATAGATAGATAGATAGATAGGTAGTAGGTATGTAGGTAATAGATAATGATAATGGCAGACAGATAGGAGAGATAGATAGAGAGGTCTTGACAAACTTGAACATTGGGCAGTATCTAACACAATGAAAGGGTGTGGACATTTAGGCAACAAAACCATAAATGCACAGGTACAGTACAGGTGGGACCTTCCTCGATATTAGCAACTGTGAGAGGGATCCTGGAGTCCTAGTGGACAACCATTGAAATAGGAGCCAGCCGTGGGCAGCAGCTGCCCAAAAAGCCAACCCAGTTCTAGGCTGCATCAACAGAGGGAGAGAATCAAGATCACCTGAAGGGTTAATACCACTTTTGTAATGCCTTGGGAAGGCCACACTGGGAATATTTGCATCCAGTTTTGGTCACCACGATATAAAAAAGACGTGGAGACTCTGGAAAGAGTGCAGAGAAGAGCAAGAAAGAGGATGAGGGGACTGGAGGCTCAAACATACGATGGACGGTTGCAGGAACTGGGTAGGTCTAGTTGAATGAAGAGAAGGACCAGGGGAGACAGGATAGCAGCCTTCCAATATCTCAGGGGTTCCCCAAAAGAAGAGACAGTCAAACTATTCTCCAAGGCACCTGAGGGCAGGACAAGAAGCAATGGGTGGAAACTAATCCAGGAGAGAAGCAACTTAGAACCGAGGAGAAATTTCCTGACAGTGAGAACAATGAATCAGTGGAACAGAAGTTGCCTCCAGACGTTGTGAATGCCCCAACACTGCAAGTCTTCAAGAAGAGGTTGGATAGCCCTTTGTCTGAAACGGTATAAGGTTCTGCCTAGGCAGGGGGGTGGACTAGATGACCTCCAAGGTCCCTTCCAACCCTGCTATTGTATATGGTATATTGTATTGCAGATAGATAGAAAGAGAGAGAGAGAGAGAGAGAGAGAGAGGATTGATGAATGGACAGACAGACAGACAATAGAGGGAGACACACAGACAAAAGAGAAGAGAGGGAGGGAGGATGGATAGACAGACAGACAGGCATAGTCCTTGACTTACAAGAGTTCGTTTATTGACGGCTGCAGTGTCCTGGGTGTGTGTGTGTGTCACATGATCAACTCCTGACCAGCGAAGCCAATGAGGGAGCCAAATTCACTTAGCAACCGTATGACTAACTGAACAACTGCAGTGACTCACTTAACAACAGTGGCAAGAAAGGTCGTAAAGTGGGCCCAAGCTCACTTAACAAATGTCTCACTTAGCAACATACCTTTGGGGCTCACTTGTGGTCATAATTCAAGGGCTATTTTGTAGATAGGTAGAGAGACGGACATGATAGGGGGATAGCAAGAGGATGAGCAGGAGGGAGGGGGAGGGAGGGGCAGCAAAAACCATTTGTGCCCAGGATAATGACCCCCCCCCCCTGCCAGCCCTTCCAGAGGTAGCAAAAGACTCTGCAGGCACGGAGGGGGGGCACGCAGGTAACGCTCACCTGTGAGTGAGGAGACGGCCCAGTATTCAGCCTGCATCTCCTTGGCCACCTTCCGGGCGTCCCGCTCTATGAGGTTGTACTGCGCAGGGGTCTGCGGAGAGAGACGAAGGCTGAGGGGGGGCAGAGGGGGGGCGCCCGACGTCTGAAACAGGGGAGCAGGTCACGCAGGTAACAGACACCTCGGCCAGGGGAGGGCAACGAGGGCAATTGGACGACCTGTGGACTTCAACTCCCAGAATTCCCAGCACTTTCAGGATCTGTGGACTTCAAGTCCCAGCATTCCCAGCACTTTCAGGATCTCTGGACTTCAACTCCCAGCATTCCCAGCACTTTCAGGATCTATGGACTTCAACTCCCAGCATTCCTGGCACTTTCAGGATCTGTGGACTTCAACTTCCAGATTCCCGGCACTTTCAGGATCTGTGGACTTCAAGTCCCAGCATTCCTGAACCAGGCCTGGAGTCCAGAGGGCCCCCAGTTTCGCCATCGTTGCCCCCCGTGACCTGTTCTTCTGCAGTGCCCATCTCCTCTGTAGCTTTGGGGCCCAGCAGGCATGTGGAGGTCACTTCCCAGAATTCCCGTCTGGCTAGGAATTCTGGGACCCGGAAGACGCCCGTGGGAAACCCCAGATGAGGAGATGTGGGCTTTATAACAGATAACAGAGGAACAGAGTTGGAAAGGGACCTTGCAGGTCATGTAGTCCAGCCCCCTGCCTAAGCAGGAGACCCTACGTCCGCCTCTACCTGGGATCGAACTCCCAACCTCCTGATGGGGAGGTGAAAGCTGCCCCTCTAGGCCACAGCAGCCTAAATGGGAGTCACATAACTCCCTCCTTTTTATTTATTTTTATACTCCGCTTTTATCTATGACTCAAAGCAGCGAAGCCCCCGAACGCCTCCGCCTATTACGCCCCCAAACAACAACCCTGCAAGGTGGAGCAGGCTGAGGGAGAGCGACTGGCCCAGCGTCTCCCATCGAAGGCAGGACTACAATTCCTGATTGTAACCCAGGGCTGTCCGGCCCCCAAGGCTACCCAGCACCTCCCAGCCTCCCCCCTCCCCCCCTGTGCTCCCCCCACCCCCCCCACTCACGCTGAGGTCCTTCTTGGTGCCCAGGAGGAAGAGGAGGGCGCTGGACGGGTCGTTCTCCTTCAGGGCATCGGCCAGCCACTGCCTGCAAAGGGAGGGGCCAAAGTCACCCCAAAGCCCCTCTGGCTCCCCCCCCCCCCCGTTTCTCTGAGTTGGGAGCCTGGGGGGGGGAGGTTGGGGGTCCCGCTCCCTCCTGCCAGCTGCTTACCTGGTGTGGTCGAGCGATGCCACGTCAGTCAAATCAAAGACGATGATGATGGCTGCAAGGAAAGTTTGGGGAGAGTTGAACCGGTAGTAAAAAATGCTAAAAAAGTTTTTTTAACACCCCCACCCCCCCCACACACACACACACGGCTGATCTTTGGGACTTTTTAAAAAAACTTTTTAAACATTTTTTTACTACATACAGGTTCTCCGGAAACGTGGGAGTGGGGTCTGTTTTGGCTCCCAGCGGGGAAAGAAAAAAGGCTGCTCGGCCAAAAATGGGGTGGGTGGGAGGGGGGCTGAGGAAGAAAGAAAGAAAGAAAGAAAGAAAGAAAGAAAGAAAGAAAGAAAGAAAGAAAGAAAGAAAGAAAGAAAGAAAGAAAGAAAGAAAGGAAGGAAGGAAGGAAGGAAGGAAGGAAGGAAGGAAGGAAGGAAGGAAGGAAGGAAGGAAGAAAGAAAGAAAGAAAGAAAGAAAGAAAGAAAGAAAGAGGAAGGGAAGGAAGGAAGGAAGGAAGGAAGGAAGGAAGGAAGGAAGGAAGGAAGGAAGGAGAGAGAAAGAAGGAGAGAGAGAGAAAGAAAGAAAGAGGAAGGAATGAAGGAAGAGGAAGGAAGGAAGGAAGGAAGGAAGGAAGGAGAGAGAAAGAAGGAGAGAAAGAAAGAAAGAAAGAAAGAAAGAAAGAAAGAAAGAAAGAAAGAAAGAAAGAAAGAAAGAAAGAAAGAAAGAGGAAGGAAGGAAGGAAGAAAGGAGAGAGAAAGAAGGAGAGAGAGAGAAAGAAAGAAAGAAAGAAAGAAAGAAAGAAAGAAAGAAAGAAAGAAAGAAAGAAAGAAAGAAACAAGAAAGAAAGAAACAAAGAATAGGAGGGAGGGAGAGAGGGATGGAAAAAGGAGAGGAAGGAAGGACTATAAACCTGGCCCTAGACGCAGCTTCAGAGGATAATCCAGGCCTGGGAGGGACCTGGAGGTCATCTAGTCCAACCCTTCTCCAACAGGACATTGTGAGTTTCTGTCTTTTGATCCCCCCCAGTTACATGACTACATAGCCACGCCCACCCAGTCACATGACCCCCCCCCTCACCAAGCCACGCCCACAGAACCAGTAGTAAAAAAATAATAGATCTGACCCCTGGTTCAGTTCCCTGAGGGGAGGGGGCTCCCCATGCAGACCCTTCCCCTTCTCTCTCCTTTCTCCCAAGGATAGCTTGTGTGGATAAAAGACCCCAGGGGCTGGGGAAGAGTCGAAATAGCCCCTCCCCCAAGAGAATTAGCCTCCCCCCTCCTCCAGGCACTGGCTGGGGAATTCTGGGAGTTGAAGTCCACAAGTCTTAAAGGGGCGGAGCTCGGATTGCCCTGCTCTAAACCACCACCAGAGGAAAGAGAAGAAGCCGTGCCCAGGGTGGGCTGGGAGGCAGACCCCCCCCTCAAAGACCCCCCACCCCCCCGCACCCTCACCTTGTGCTCCCCGATAGTAAGTGGAGGCGATGCACTTGAAGCGCTCCTGGCCAGCCGTGTCCCACCTGGCAGGGAGGAAGCAGAGACGGTGGGAGGGTGGGGGAAACAGGGGGAGGGTCCCCGGGGAGGAGGCCGAGAAGGGGGGGACGGACACAAGGCCCCGTGGGACACTCACAGCTGGAGGCTGAAGGGGACCCCCAGAATCTCGAAGCGCTCCATCTCAAAGTCCACCCCAATGGTGGCCTTGTAGTTCTTGTCGAAGGAGTCTTTGCAGAACCTGCAGGAACGAAGAGATCCGAATCCGGGACCCTCGCAAGGAAAGTCGCCTCGCCAGCAATCCTTCCCCCCCCCCCCCCCGCACACCTGAGCAAGTCGGAAAGGGAGCTGGCCGCAGCTGGAAGGGTCCCCCGGAGGTCATCTAGTTCAACCCCCTGCTCAGAACAGAAGTTGTGAATGCCCCAACACTGCAAGTCTTTAAGGAGATGTTGGATAGCCCATTTGTCTGAAACGGTATAGGGCTTCCTGCCGAGGCAGGGGGTTGGACTAGATGACCTCCATGGTCCCTTCCAACTGCTATTGTATATTGTATAACACCCACCCCTGGCTTGCTCGTGCCTGTCCACCTGCCTGCTGGCACCTAGCTCCCGGAAGGACCCTCAAGGGCGGGGGGCTCCAAACTGGGCCACTTTAAGGCTGGTGGACTTCAACTCCCAGAATGCCTCTTGCTGGTTGAGGAATTCTGGGAGTTGAAGTCCAGAAGTGGCCACGTTCGGAAACCTCTTCTCAAGGGTTCCACTCAGGAAATTGAAAAGGTGACCCCCCCCTCACTTCTGCCCTGCCAGGCCTTTTTCACTGGGTCCCCCAAACTCTCAGGGGACAGAAAACAGCCCCCCCCCAAAGTGTCATCCCCATCCTTACCGATTGATCAAGCAGGTTTTCCCCACGGACAGATCCCCCACCACGATGATCTTGGAGATTTTAAACCTGCTGAGAAGGAAAAAGGGTGAAGCAGCCGGAACGGACCCCCCCCCCCCCCCCACACACACACCTTGAAAAATGCAGAGGTGAGATTTAGAAAAAAAGATGGATGTGGACAGACAGGAAGGAATGTGAAGGAAGGAAGGAAGGAAGGAAGGAAGGAAGGAAGGAAGGAAGGAAGGAAGGAAGGAAGGAAGGAAGGAGAAAGGATCAAAGAAAGAGGGAGGGAGGGAGAAAGAAGGATGAAATAAAAACGAAGGAAAGAAGGAAGGAGAAAAGATGAAAGAAAGAGGAAGGAACGGGGGAAGGAAGGAAGGAGAAAGAAGGATGAAAGGAAGGAAGGAGAAAGGATGAAAGAGAGGAAGGAATGGGGGAATGAAGGAAGGAGAAAGAAGGATGAAAGGAAGGATGGAAGGAAGGAGAAAAGATGAAAGAAAGAGGAAGGAACGGGGGAAGGAAGGAAGGAGAAAGAAGGATGAAAGGAAGGGAGAAAGGATGAAAGAGAGGAAGGAACGGGGGAATGAAGGAAGGAGAAAGAAGGATGAAAGGAAGGGAGGAAGGAAGGAAGGAAGGAGAAAGGATGAAAGAAAGAGGAAGGAACGGGGGAAGGAAGGAAGGAGAAAGAAGGATGAAAGAAAGAGGAAAGGTGGGAGGGAGGATGACCCCTAACCCCAAAGACCCCAAGCCCCAGGGAATCCCACCCCCATCTTGCTCACAGGGGCTTAAGGTGGAGAAATGTGATTAGCAGCCGAGGGGCCAGGCAGGCAGGAGAGGCCAGGGGTGGGTCAGGGCTGGTCAGGGCCAATCAGGGCTGCCGCCCCCTGGCCTGGGGGCAAGCAGGGGGGGGGGCATAAGACGGGACTGGCCACTCCCCCCAGCAGCCCCCCTCTCAAGCAAAGGAAATCTGACCTGGGATATGAGGGGGGGGGATTCTTTTCTCTCCCCTCCAGCCCCACCCCGGCTGCATTCCTGCACTATGCCACCCCTCCTCCGTCCGTCCGTCCGTCCGTCCCCTGGCTGGACCTCCCAGAAAGGGGGTCTCCAGAAGGGAGAAGAGGAAGCAGCAGCTCAACCCCCCCCCCTCCTCAAAGCCAGCCAGCCCCTCCTGCCAATCCCCCCTTCTTTAGCCCCTCATGAATCTTTCAGCCTTGTTTCCCCACCCCCTTGCCCTTCCGGGAGGGGCACCTACTTACCCCACGGTGCCCGTCCGCTGGGCCTGGCAGGTGCCCACCACTTTGGGATGGAAGGAAGTCCTGCTGTGCAGAGCCCGCCTCTTTTGTGAAACACTGGAAGGCAGAGGGGCCCTCAGAGCAGAGCCTCTGCCCATGGACAGAGAGCAGAGCCCGAAGGATCCTCCTCACAACGGCCTTTGCTCCTCTGGGCAATACAGCAGCCCAGGACACGCAAGCCCCAGATTTGGCACAGGCTGATCACGGGGGGGGGGGGTGCATGCCATGGCCCCCAGCCCCCCCCAGCCCCCCCCCAAGATTCAGTCCCACCCTCCTCTTACTTGGGGCAGCTCCCCAATGACCCGGTCTCTCCGCACAGGGGCCAGGATGTTCATTGCTGAGGTTCCCCCTGCTTTCGCAGGTCTCCGAGGCTCCCACCTGTGGGCATAGAAACGGGAGGGTGGGCACTGAAGACCACCAAACCAGCAGTGCCCGACCTTGGCAACATTTAAGACTTTGTGGGCTTCGAGTCCTGGAATTGCCCAGCTAACTATGTGGATTCACAAGGCTCAGAGGCTGCCCCAAAGAAGAGGGAGTCAGGCTATTCTCCAAGGCACCTGGGGGCAGAACATGAAGCAATGGGTGGAAACTAATCAAGGAGAGAAGCAACTTAGAACTAAAGAGGAATTTCCTGACAATGGTCACCACGATGTAGAAAAGAGGTTGAGACGCTGGAAAGAGAGCAGAGAAGAGCAAGAAAGAGGATGAGGGGACTGGAGGCTCAAACATAGGAAGAACGGTTGCAGGAACTGGGTAGGTCTAGTTGAATGAAGAGAAGGACCAGGGGAGACAGGATAGCAGCCTTCCAATATCTCAGGGGTTGCCCCAAAGAAGAGGGAGGCAGGCTATTCTCCAAGGCACCTGAGGGCAGAACAAGAAGCAATGGGTGGAAACTAATCCAGGAGAGAAGCAACCTAGAACTGAGGAGGAATTTCCTGACAGTGAGAACAATTAATCAGTGGAACAGAAGTTGCCTCCAGAAGTTGTGAATGCCCCAACACTGCAAGTCTTTAAGAGGATGTTGGATAGCCATTTGTCTGAAACGGTATAGGGCTTCCTGCCTAGGCAGGGGGTTGGACTAGAAGACCTCCAAGGTCCCTTCCAACTCTGCTATTCTGTTCTACCCTTGAGCTAAACAATTTTGTTTTCCTTCATCTGCCAGTCACCCAATGGCCCCTCCTCCTGAGAAATCTTCCACATGGCAGAAAATGTGGGAGGGCTCAGGCCTCAGAAGGGCACCCCCTTCCCCCCAGTGGCTACTATGCAATCTAACAACTGCAGTGATTCGCTTACCTACCATGGCACTTAACAGCCGAAAATTTGGATTGACTGGGGTTGTAAGTCAAGGGTTACCTGAATAACAAGAGTTGGAAGGGACCTTGGAGGTCCTCTAGTCCAGCCCCTGCTCAAGCAGGAGACCTGATAGCATTCCAGACAAATGGTGGACCAATCTCTTCATGGAAACCTGGAAGGTTGCAGGACCCACAACCTCTGAAGACAAGCCAGTCCACTGGTTGATTAGTAGAACAACAGAGTTGGAAGGGGCCTTAGAGGTCTTCTAGTCCAACCCCCTGCTCAAGCGAAAAACTCTACATTAGTGTTTCTCAACCTTGTCAACTTGAAGAGGTCTGGACTTCAACTCCCAGATTTCCCCAGCCAGCATTCGCTTCAAGTTGGTCCTGAGCATCTTCAACTTGACAAGGTTGAGAAACACTGCCCTACACTGGGGAATTCTGGGAGTTGAAGTCCACCCGTCTTAAAAGAGCCAACTTTGCAGACCCCTGCCCTAGACCAGGGTCTCCAACCTTTGCAACTTTAAGTCTGAAGGACTTCAGCTCCCAGACTTCTCCAGCCAGCAAAGCTGGCTGGAGAAGTCTGGGAGCTGAAGTCCTTCAGACTTAAAGTTGCAAAAGGTTGGAGACCCCTGCCCTAGACCATTTGAGACAAGGGGCTGCCCGGTCTCTTCTTGAGAGCCTCCATTGATGGAGCCCCCCCAACCCCTGGAGAGAAGCCATTCCCACGGTGAATTCTTCTCCCTGTCAGAAAGTTTGAAAAGTAGGTTTATATCACGGTGGAAGTTCTTTGCTCCTTGGCTTGTCCTGCTTTTGGGGGGGGGGGGGCTCTTCCTCCTGACCCACAAAGAAGGGGAGTCAGAGCCAGGCATCCCGTCCCTCTCCCCCGGGGCTCCTTCCAAGAAGGCTGGCGGAGGCCGCTGGAGCGGGGGCTGCCGGGCGCGTTTCCCGTGGGCGCAGCACAGAATCTCGCTCGGGGCAGCCAAAGGTTTCTGGCGGGGCGAGGGAGGGGCGGTGCCCTCCCCTTCCCCCCTCCCCGCCGCCCGGCCAGGGAGCTCAGCCCACGCGGCTTCCACGCCCCGGGACGGCCCCCCATCCCCGCCTTGAGCCCAGGCAGCTGGCGGAGACGGAGGAGAAGGGGGGGGGGGACCGGACTCCTGCCAGATGGGGCGGGCGAGGAAGCCTTCGCGGGACGGGGGAGGGGAGGGGGCGTCCTGGCCGTCCCGGGAGGGGATCGGCCGGCGCCCCGCTATCCCGGGGGGGCAAAGCGAGCCAGAGAAGAGCCGGGCGGCGGGAGGGTCGTCTCCGATGGGCGGGAATTCCAGCAGGCGCCCCCTCCCCGAATTCCTCCTCCCTCCGGCCCGAACAAAGAGGGCCGGGGTCTCCCGCTCGCTATCGCCGGGGGGGGGCGCTTTGCACCGCCTCGGGGGCACCCTCGCCGTCGTGGGTGGTCCGCGGCTGGCGGGGAAGGGTCCTGCGGGGAAGGGGGCGGCCGCGGCTCAGCGACGGGGCGGGGAAGGAAGGAAAGCGGGGGTCCCTCCCGGCCGAGACCCTCCCCAGTTTCCCCCGGCGCCCCCCCCCCCCTACCTTCTCCCGGCGGCGCGCAGACGGGCGAGGCTGCAGCCGGCGGCATCTGCTCCGGAGTGAGTCAGAGGTTGGCCCGGGCGGCGGCGGGGCGGGCAGAGCCCCCCACGGGGCAGGCAGACCCGGCAGGAGGAGGAGGCGCCCCGCGCGGCAGCCCGCCCAGGATGGCTGGGAAGCGCCTGCCCTGCGCCCGCCCGGAGCCCCTCTGCCCTCCGACGCCGCTCCGACCGGCCCAATCCGTTCCCCCTGCGAAGGGCCCACTGGGGGGCCTGGATTGATTGGATGGTTGGCTTATTATTCCCTTACTTGCCATCCAGGTGGTCTCAACTCTTCTAAGCTACCCTGGAAATGCATTTTCCCCCAGGGTGGTCTGCCCTCTCCCTGTCTTTGGGGTCTCTGATAGACCCCCATCCACCCTCCTGCTGGCCTTCTCCTTCCTTCACCAGCAGGAGAGACTTTTAGGGGTGGACTGTGGGGTCCTGGGTGCTATCTGAGCTCGGTGGTTTTCTTACAGACATCTCATGACCCAACTAGGTAACTTCATCAGTAGTAGAGGGGGGTTGTGGAGGGGAGGAGGAGGAGGGAAAGAGGAAGGAATGGAAAGGAGAGGCAAACAGGAGGGGGCAGGGGGATTGTGGGGTCTTTTATGGATCTGAGTTTGGGCTGTTTTCTTGCAGACGTTTCATGACCCAACCAGGGACCATTATCAGGGCTAGAAGAAAGAGGGGATGTGTGCAGTGAAGGAGAGGGAATAAGGGAGGAAGAGGAGGAAGAGAAGAAAGGAGGAGGAAGAAAAAAGGAGGAGGAGGAGGAGGAGTCCCTGCTGCTTCTCTGAGCCTGGTTGTTATCTTGCAGATGTTTCATGACCTGACTAGGTAATAGCATCAGTGTGCATGAGTGTGGGGTTTGCTCCCAGTGTCTATACAGTAGTTGGACCAATCAAGCAGAAAACAAACTTCCTCATCCAGGAACTCCCAAAGAGGAAAAAAGCCACACGCACAAAACACCAACCCTGCCAGAACAAGCAACTGTATATAAACAAAGAGCAGCAAACCCTCCCTCCTTCCCTGGCACTGGTGGTGTTATCTAGTCAGGTAAAGAAACGTCTTCAGGGAAAACAACTCAGGCCTCCTTTCCTCTTTGGTCCCTTCAGGGGCTCCCCAGAAAGGAAGAGGCGATGGCTGAGCTCAGCACAAGGTGGGAAGGCTGAATATCCACAGGAGGCCAGAGGGGGAGTAGGTGGGCTCCTTCTTTCATTTTGGGGGGTTAAGGATGTACAAAATCATGTTCAGCCTGGAGAAAGAACTTTTTCCATTTCTCTTTCTCTCTCTCTCTTTCTCTCTTTCTTTCTCTTTCTCTTTCTCTCTTTTTCTTTCTCTTTCTCTCCCTCTTTCTCCTGTTCTTTCTCTTTCTCTCTTTCTCTTTCTCTCTCTTTCTCTTTCTCTTTTTCTCTCTTTCTTTCTCTCTTTCTCTCTCTCTCTCTTTCTTTCTCTCTTTCTCTCTCTCTCTCTTTCTCTCCCTTTCTTCTGTTCTTTCTCTTTCTCTCTTTCTCTTTCTCTCTCTTTCTCTTTCTCTCTTTCTCTTTCTCTTTCTTTCTCTTTCTTTCTCTCTTTCTCTCTTTCTCTTTCTTTCTCTCTCTCTCTTTCTCCTGTTCTTTCTCTCTCTCTCTTTCTTTCTTTCTCTCTTTCTCTTTCTTTCTCTCCCTTTCTCTCCCTCTTTCTCCTGTTCTTTCTTTCTCCTTTTTTTTCCCTTTCTCTGATTCATTTCTCTCTCTTTCTCTCCCTCTCTATTTCCTTTTTCCCTTTCTTTTTTCTGTCTCCACCACTTTCTCTTTTTTTGCTCTTTCTTTCTCTTTTTCCATGTCTCTCCCTCTCTCTCTCTTCCTCTCCCTTTCTCTTTCCTTTCTTTTTCCTTTTCTCGCTCCCTTTCTTTTTTGCCTCTCTCCCACTCTTTCTCCTTTTTCTCTTTCTCTCTTTTTCCATGTCTCTCTCCCTCTCTTTCCCCTTCTTGCTCTGTTTTTTTCTTTCTCTCTCTCTTCTTCTTCCATCTTTCTCTCTTTCTCTCTCCAGACATGCCCAAGGGACATCCACTGAATTGGCTGAGAAGGAGAGCTGGCAAGCACAAAATCAATGGATGGAAACTAATCAAGGAGAGAAGCAACCTAGAACTGAGCAGGGGGTTGGACTAGAAGACCTCCAAAGTCCCTTCCAACTCTGTTAACTATGGAGAAACTTCCTGACTGTGAGAACAATTAACCAGTGGAACAATCTGCCTCCAGAATTTGTGGCTGCCCCAACCCTGGAGGGATTTAAGAAGAGGCTGGACAATTGTTTGTCTCAAATGATGCAGGGTCACCTGCTTGAGCAGGGGGTCGGACTAGAAGACCTCCAAGGTCCCTTCCGGCTCTGTTATTGTATTGTATTGTATAATATATACAGCTATGAAACCTCCAAGGTCCCTTCCACCTCTTGTTATTCTGTAATTCCGTAAGGGTCTCCTGCTTGAGCAGGAGGTTGGACTAGAAGACAGTTCTAGGCTGCACAGTTCTAGGCTGCATCAACAGAGGGATAGAATCTAGATCACGTGAAGTGTTAATGCCACTGTATGGCCCCTTGGTAAGGCCACACTTGGAATACTGCATACAGTTTTGGTCGCCACGATGTAGAAAAGACGTGGAGACTCTGGAAAGAGTGCAGAGAAGGGCAACCAAGATGATTAGGGGACTGGAGGCTAAAACATATGAAGAACGGTTGCAGGAGCTGGGTATGTCTAGTTTGATGAAGAGAAGGACCAGGGAGACATGATAGCAGTTTTCCAATATCTCAGGGGTTGCCCCAAAGAAGAGGGAGTCAAGCTATTCTCCAAGGCACCTGGGGGCAGGACAAGAAGCAACGGGCGAAACTAATCAAGGAGAGAAGCAACTTAGAACTAAGGAGGAATTTCCTGACAGTTAGAACAATTAACCTCTGGAACAGCTTGCCCTCCAGAAGTTGTGAATGCCCCAACACTGGAAGTCTTTAAAAAAGATGTTAGATAGCCATTTGTCTGAAATGGTATAAGGTTCCTGCCCACGCAGGGGGTTGGACTAGAAGACCTCCAAGGCCCCTTCCAACTCTGCTATTGTATTGTATTGTATAATATATACAGCTATGAAACCTCCAAGGTCCTTCCACCTCTTGTTATTCTGTAATTCCGTAAGGGTCTCCTGCCTTGAGCAGGGGGTTGGACTAGAAGACCTCCAAGGTCTCTTCCGGCTCCGTTATCCTGTGTCCTTGGGCACTCTGGAGTTCATCGTCCCAAGGCAGTGAGATCAAAGCGCTGCTTAGTTGTTATGTGGGCTGCTTCAATCTCATCGTTGTGGTGCCATCCTGACATTTCTGACCACACATTGTGGACAACCGCAATCAAAGCTCTCCCTCTCCTTTCCTTATGCATCACGCTCAGTTCAATGATTCTCAACCTTGGCCGTGTGAAGATGGTGGGCTTCAACTCCCAGCTGGCTGGGGGATTCTGGGAGTTGAAGTCCACCCATCTTTACACTGCCAAGGTTGAGAATCTGTGGGTTATATAACAGGGCAGGTCCTCTGCCATCTTGACGTTATTGAACCCACACTCATCCAGAGATTTCGGGCTCCCCTTGAAGAGCCCCCGGAGGCTCCAACTGGTCCAGAATGCGGCTGCACGGGTAATTATGGGGGCGACGCAACGCTCCCATGGAACACCCCTCCTGCGCGAGCTGCACTGGCTTCCGGTGGTTTTCCGGGTGCGATTCAAGGTGTTGGTCACCATCTTTAAAGCGCTCCATGGCTTAGGACCAGGGTACCTACGAGATCGCCTTCTGCCACCGAGAGCCTCCCACCGGCCCCTACGCTCCCCTAGAGAGGGTCTCCTCCTGGTGTCCTCGGCTAGACAATGTCGACTGGCGATACCCAGGGGGAGAGCCTTCTCCATGGGAGCCCCTGTCCTCTGGAACGAATGGCCCCCGGAATTAAGAACTAGCCCTGACTTATGCCATGCTCTTAAAACTTTTCTTTTCCAACAAGCCGGGCTGGCATAAAAATGAATTTTTAAATATGAATTTCATTGTAACTTTAGTACAATGACAATAAAGATGATGATTATTATTATTATTATCATTTACTTTATTCATAAAACATGAAACTCAGCCAACTGAACATTCAAAAATGCATCTCAGAGGGTGCCACAAAGAAGAGGGAGCCAAACTATTCTCCAAGGCACCTGAGGGCAGAACAAGGAAGCAATGGGTGGAAACTAATCAAGGAGAGAAGCAACTTAGAACTAAGGAGAAATTTCCTGACAGTTAGAACAATTAACCTCTGGAACAGAAGTTGCCTCCAGAAGTTGTGAATGCCCCAACCCTGGAAGTCTTTAAGAAGATGTTAGATAGCCATTTGTCTGAAATGGTATAGGGCTCCTGCCCACGCAGGGGGTTGGACTAGAAGACCTACAAGGTCCCTTCCAACTCTGCTATTGTATTATATTACAAACACTGTTGACTGGTGCTAATGGATGATACAGTTTGCTGCCAGCATCCTAGGTGTCAACCAAGTATCTTCGTAGAATATAACGTGTCAAGTAGCGCCGTTTTTTGCAGTTCCGCTGTTGTTATTGCAGGAAGCAATTATTATTATTATTATTATCATCATCATCATCATCATCATCATCATCATCACCGCCCTGGGTCCTCTGTGGAGAAGGGCGGGATATAAATATGATTAAAATAAAAAACAAATTATTATTATTATTATTATTATTATTATTATTATTATTATTATTATTAATTTTAATCAGGGTTTGTTTGGTTTTTTTAATTTTAAGAGAGGCCAAATTGTTTAAAATGTTTTTTTTAACTTTTTAAAACTTTTATATATCTGTTTTACTTTGACTGTACACCACCCTGAGTTCTTTGGGAGTAGGGCGGTGTAAAAAACGAATAAACCTAAACCTCTCTGCTGCAAGGGGTCTGCTGTTCCTTGAGAAAAATAAAGTCGAAAAAAGAGCAACTCCAAAAGATTTAAATCTAAAAAAAAATCCTCTTTATAACTTTGTTTTTACCCAGGAAAATTCAAGAGGGACACCAAGAACAACTTTTTAAAAATTCATATTCCAATAAAAATAGGTAAAACAGTCAATGTCAGTTTATTTTTAAAAGACAATTCAATTTCCACTTTTTTTTTTCCCCACTCGCATGTGAACCATTGGGGTACTGGGAGTCCTTGACTTCCAAACATTCATTTAGTGACCGTTCAAAGTTACGACGACACTGGAAAAAAGGACCGTTTTTCACACTTAACAACCATTGCAACATCTCCACAGTCACGTGATCAGAATTCGGGGGCTTGGCAAGTGACTCATATTTATGACGGCTGCACCGTCCCATGATCCCCTTTCGCGACCCTCATGGCCGGACAAGCGAAGCTAATGCGGGAGTCCGGGTTCAGTGCTGTGGCAACTTTGAAGAGTCATTAAAGGAACGGTTGTTAGTTGACTTCCTGCAAACAAAGGACATTTTACTCTAGTGCAGGGGTCTTCAAGCTTGGCAACTTTAAGACTTGTGGACTACAACTCCCAGAATTCTCCAGCCAGCAGAGCTGGCTGGAGAATTCTGGGAGTTGGAGTCCACAAGTCTTAAAGTTGCCAAGCTTGAAGACCTCTAGTGAAGGTCTCTTCATGTCCAAAGGTCCAGCAAAGACCAGGCTGAGTTTGAAGGGCCGGACCTTGGGAAACCGCCTCCCTGGGCTTTTGCAAAGAGAACCTGCCCGATGCCAACGGGGTTATTGATGATTAACCAGCAGCGTTCTGGCATGGCACTCATGCCCTCCGAGAGGAATGCGGTCTGGCCAAAGGCTTAGAAGTGGGTGTCCAACCTTGGCACAACGTTAAGGGCAGCAGACTTCGGCCCCTGTAATTCTCCAGCCAGGAGGGGGAGGGGGAGGAGTGTGGTGTCCAGTTGTTATTTTGCAGGCGTTTCATGACCCTACTGGGGAGCATCATCAGTGCTAGAAAGAAAGGGGATTTGAGGAGGAGGAGGAATTAGAGAAAGGAAGGGAGGGAGGGTTGCAGAGGGAGGGGGAAGAGGAGGACTGTGGGGGTCCTTGGTGCTCTCTGAGCCTTGTGGTTTTATAGTTTTATTCTGACTATACTTATAAATTTTAATTTCTTAGGGTTTTAAAGGGTTTTAGCACGGGTTTTAGGTTAATTTAATATGTTTTTAAGAGTTTGCATGGTTTTGTAATGGTTTTTAATAATGCCTGTGCGCCGCCCTGGGTCCTAACAAGGAGAAGGGCGGGGTATAAATTCGAAAAATAAAAAAATAAAATAAATTGCAGACATTTCACGACCCAGCTAGGTAACCTCATCACTGCCAGAAGGAAGGAGGGTTGAGGAGGAGGAAGAATAGGGGAAAGGGAGGGAGGAGAGGAGGAGGACTGTGGGGTCCTTTTCCTGCAAGCCTTTCATTCCCAAACTAGGGAACATCATTTATTCCGGATTTATTTGTGAAACTTCTGTGCAGGATGGCAGTTGCAGTGATGCAGAAGAGGCAACCTGGCCTTTGAGCTGGTTCTCTTGTGAATGTGTGAAATGTGGGCTTGTTGCAGCCAAACTCAGAACCTTGCAGGGCTCAGAGGACCCCCAGTTGCTGCTGCTGGTGATGATGGTCTCCTGAGGGGGGAGAAGACCCCGCCCTCCTCTCCTGCTCCCTGGGAAGCCCTTGGAGGGCTGCCTGCGCCTGTCCCGGTCCCACATAAACTCTTACGGCAGGCCAGAGGCAGACTCGGCTTCCATAGCCCCAGCTGAAGGAAAAATCAGTTAATAAATAATATTTACCATAATAATATTTTTAAAAATATACGATCAAAAGTAAAGCAAGACAAAAACATTTAAAACTCTGATTAAAAAATGTCTTTTAAAAAAATTTGCTTTTTATGTGGTGGCAGCTGTCAGCCTCGACACCCTTAAGAAAGGATGAGAGGAGTTCATGGAGAACAAGGGTATCTATCATGATGGATGCCTAAGGACACCCTCCGGGATGGAGAGATAGGCAGGATGTCTCTCAAGGCCATTTGCAGGGAATCACAAGCAGGTGAAGACATCTGCTTGGG
Organism: Rhabdophis nuchalis; assembly: GCA_039707465.1. Classification (NCBI taxonomy): domain Eukaryota; kingdom Metazoa; phylum Chordata; class Lepidosauria; order Squamata; family Natricidae; genus Rhabdophis; species Rhabdophis nuchalis. The sequence goes on from CM077643.1 coordinate 410,628,790, forward strand.
AAGACCCTGAAGCAAATGGGGAGCCACTGTGGGAGACGGAAGGAAGGAAGGAAGGAAGGAAGGAAGGAAGGAAGGAAGGAAGGAAGGAAGGAAGGAAGGAAGGAAGGAAGGAGTTCATGGAGAACAAGGGTATCCATGGCTATCATGATGGATGCCTAAGGACACCCTCCGGGATGGAGAGATAGGCAGGATGTCTCTCAAGGCCATTTGCAGGGAATCACAAGCAGGTGAAGACATCTGCTTGGGAAGACCCTGAAGCAAATGGGGAGCCACTGTGGGAGACGGAAGGAAGGAAGGAAGGAAGGAAGGAAGGAAGGAAGGAAGGAAGGAAGGAGTTCATGGAGAACAAGGGTATCCATGGCTATCATGATGGATGCCTAAGGACACCCTCCGGGATGGAGAGATAGGCAGGATGTCTCTCAAGGCCATTTGCAGGGAATCACAAGCAGGTGAAGACATCTGCTTGGGAAGACCCTGAAGCAAATGGGGAGCCACTGTGGGAGACGGAAGGAAGGAAGGAAGGAAGGAAGGAAGGAAGGAAGGAAGGAAGGAAGGAAGGAAGGAAGGAAGGAAGGAGTTCATGGAGAACAAGGGTATCCATGGCTATCATGATGGATGCCTAAGGACACCCTCCGGGATGGAGAGATAGGCAGGATGTCTCTCAAGGCCATTTGCAGGGAATCCTAAGCAGGTGAAGACATCTGCTTGGGAAGACCCTGAAGCAAATGGGGAGCCACTGTGGGAGACAGAAGGAAGGAAGGAAGGAAGGAAGGAAGGAAGGAAGGAAGGAAGGAAGGAAGGAAGGAAGGAAGGAAGGAAGGAAGGAAGGAGTTCATGGAGAACAAGGGTATCCATGGCTATCATGATGGATGCCTAAGGACACCCTCCGGGATGGAGAGATAGGCAGGATGTCTCTCAAGGCCATTTGCAGAGAATCACAAGCAGGTGAAGACCTCTGCTTGGGAAGACCCTGAAGCAAATGGGGAGCCACTGTGGGAGACGGAAGGAAGGAAGGAAGGAAGGAAGGAAGGAAGGAAGGAAGGAAGGAAGGAAGGAAGGAAGGAGTTCATGGAGAACAAGGGTATCCATGGCTATCATGATGGATGCCTAAGGACACCCTCCGGGATGGAGAGATAGGCAGGATGTCTCTCAAGGCCATTTGCAGGGAATCCTAAGCAGGTGAAGACATCTGCTTGGGAAGACCCTGAAGCAAATGGGGAGCCACTGTGGGAGACAGAAGGAAGGAAGGAAGGAAGGAAGGAAGGAAGGAAGGAAGGAAGGAAGGAAGGAAGGAAGGAAGGAAGGAGTTCATGGAGAACAAGGGTATCCATGGCTATCATGATGGATGCCTAAGGACACCCTCCGGGATGGAGAGATAGGCAGGATGTCTCTCAAGGCCATTTGCAGAGAATCACAAGCAGGTGAAGACCTCTGCTTGGGAAGACCCTGAAGCAAATGGGGAGCCACTGTGGGAGACGGAAGGAAGGAAGGAAGGAAGGAAGGAAGGAAGGAAGGAAGGAAGGAAGGAAGGAAGGAAGGAAGGAAGGAAGGAAGGAGTTCATGGAGAACAAGGGTATCCATGGCTATCATGATGGATGCCTAAGGACACCCTCCGGGATGGAGAGATAGGCAGGATGTCTCTCAAGGCCATTTGCAGGGAATCCTAAGCAGGTGAAGACATCTGCTTGGGAAGACCCTGAAGCAAATGGGGAGCCACTGTGGGAGACAGAAGGAAGGAAGGAAGGAAGGAAGGAAGGAAGGAAGGAAGGAAGGAAGGAAGGAAGGAAGGAAGGAAGGAGTTCATGGAGAACAAGGGTATCCATGGCTATCATGATGGATGCCTAAGGACACCCTCCGGGATGGAGAGATAGGCAGGATGTCTCTCAAGGCCATTTGCAGAGAATCACAAGCAGGTGAAGACCTCTGCTTGGGAAGACCCTGAAGCAAATGGGGAGCCACTGTGGGAGACGGAAGGAAGGAAGGAAGGAAGGAAGGAAGGAAGGAAGGAAGGAAGGAAGGAAGGAAGGAAGGAAGGAGTTCATGGAGAACAAGGGTATCCATGGCTATCATGATGGATGCCTAAGGACACCCTCCGGGATGGAGAGATAGGCAGGATGTCTCTCAAGGCCATTTGCAGGGAATCCTAAGCAGGTGAAGACCTCTGCTTGGGGAGACCCTGAAGCAAATGGGGAGCCACTGTGGGAGACAGAAGGCTGGACTGGATGGGCTGTGGCCTCTTCCGGCAAGGCTCTTCTTAGGTTCTTATGTTTTTTCCCCTAGTTTTATTTTACTTTGTATTTTTCCCCCCTTTGGAATTTATTTATAATTTATTAAATAATATTTTTTTTTAAACCGAGGTGCTGGAAGAGCTTGTGCTGGCCCCAAAGGCCCCCTGGGCTGCCCAGCCTGGCCTTGTCCAGCTAACTGGGGTCCCTTTTCCTGGGTCTGAAGATGGGAAGTGGGACCCTCCACCTCACCTGTTTCCCAAGCTACGAAAGGCCATAAAACTCCAACCAAGCAGAAGCCTATTTGAATACCTAGTCACAGCCAGCTGCGTCCATCTGGAATAAAAGTGCAAATGGGATTTGAAGGCTCCAGTCCTCATGGATCCTGCACTGTGGATCCGAAGCACTAACCCCCAAGCAAAGCCACTTGTGCGTATGATTCGTAAGCCAGAGGATAGCAAAGCCATCGGGCAATTTACAGATTAACGGAGTCGGAAGGGACCTTGCAGGTCATCTAGTCCAACCCCCTGCCCAAGCAGGAGACCCTACATCTGTTTCTACCTAGGATCGAACTCACAACCTCCTGATGGGGAGGCGAGAGCTCCACCTCTACAGGCAAGAGGCCTGCATAAGCACACCAGCACACCTACCGTCCCTGTCCTACTGTCCCCATTTATATGCACCCTTTCCCTGTGTTTATGGCTCTTCTTTTCCTTATTTATATCCATTTATTTGCACCATTGTTCACGCGCCTCCGTCTACGTCTATCCTGATATTCCTTCCCTTGCCTGGTAGACAAATAAAATAAATAAATACATTAAATTAATTAAATACATAACATAAATAAATATAAATAAATAAAACTAAAATAAATAAAATAAATAATAAATAAAATTTAAATAATAAATAAAATTAAAAATAAATAAATAATAAATTAAATAAATTAAATAAATATATAAATAATAAAATTAATATAAAATAAATAAAGTAAACAAAAAATAACATTTAAATAATTAATAAATAAATAAAATAAATAAAATAAAAATAAACGAAACAAAATAAATAAATAAAATGAATAAATAAATAAAATTTAAATAAAATAAATAAAGTAAACAACAAATAAAATAAAATTTAAATAATAAATAAAATAAAAATAAATAAAATAAACAAAATAAATATATAAATAAAATTTAAATAAAATAAATAAACAAAAAAATAAAATCAAAATAATAAATAAAATAAATAAAAGCAGGAGAAAAAGTCGCCATATCGGCAGAGAAGCTCCACGTGGATGGATGGATGGATGGGCGGGGGGGGGGAAAGAGGAGAGATACGTTGGACTACAACTCCCACAGCTCCGTCATGAACACCGCCATTCCCATGAGCCCTCGCGAATCCCTGCGTCCCTCGGTGCGCAGGCGCCTTCCCGTTGGGTGGCCGGCCACGCCCCCCTATTCTTCTTCTTCTTCTTCTTATTTTCGGCCCCTCCCCCGGGCAGGCCTAAGTTCGCGCGCTCGCGCCTCCTCGGCGAGTCCCGCGTGGCTTGCCCCGGCGGCTCTCGCGAGACTTGGCGCTATAAGCGCAGGCGGCGCTCACGCGGCCGCCTCTTTTCCGCCCAGCCAAGATGGCGCCGAAGGCGAAGAAGGAGGGTGAGCGCGGGGCTCTGGCGGGGGGGTGAGGAATCGGCCTCTGGCGGTCTTCGTCCCCCCCGTCGCCCTTACCCCGAAAGTGCCTCAGGAGGGCCTCCCCTGGAAGCTGGGCCCGGCTGGGCGCTTCCCTCCCGGCCTTTCCCCTCAGGGACGCCGCGTGGCCCTCGCGCATCCCCCTCAGGATGGGGCTTCATCCCTCCCCCCCGTTCTCCTCCGCCCCTCCCCTCCTCTCTCTCTCTCCCCGGCCCCCGTTTATTCTCTGGCTGCTGGATCACACTGCCCATCATCCCCGGCTTTCCGAGGGCCGTGGGTAATTGGCCGGGCCTAACTGTCAATGGGGATCACGCTGCCCATCATCCCCGGCCTGATGAGGCCTTTTATTAATTGGTTGGGTCCAATTGGGGGGGGGGGCTATTGGGGATCACAGTGCCCATCATCCCTGGCCTACTGCAGCCTTTCATTAATTGGCCAGGTCCAATGGGAGGGTGGCTGTTATTGGGGCTCACAGTGCCCATCATCCTGGGCCTGTGGTGGCTTTGGGCAAATGCTTGAGCCTAATTAGGGTGTGTAGCTGTTTCTGGGGTCACAGTGCCCATCATCTCTGGCCTGACAATGCCTCTGATTAATTGCCTGGGCGTAATAGGAAGTTTTATTGGGGATCACAGTGCCCCCCCCCTTTCCCCAGTTGGCCTCTTCCAGCTGATGATGAGGATGGTCCTTTGGGGGGCGGGGGAGGGATGGGTTTTGGGGTCTATGGGGGGGGGAATCTGCTCGTTATGAGGGTTTTATCATTTAGTTTTTGTATAGGGGGGGGATGAGTGGGAGAACAGTCCCAGAAGGAAAGGGTCCTTAGAGATCATCTGGTCCAGCTCTTTACTCAGCACCTGCTCCAGCTAAAATGCCTGTTGAACTTGATTGATTGGTGATTAAATTTCTATGCCCCCCCCCCCTCTTCCCCCACAGGGTGTGATGACCTGAGGAAGAGGTCCCTTCCCTTCTCATTTACTTCCTCTCCTGGCAGGATCCTTCCTCTTCATCCTCCTTCATTCTCTAAGTAGGGAACCAGAACTAAGGAAACAATTAACCACTGGAATGACTTCTCTCCCTCCAGAGGCTATGGTTGCTCCAACACTGGGGGCTCAGCGGCTCAGCGGCTAAGACGCTGAGCTTGTCGATCAGAAAGGTCGGCGGTTCGAATCCCTAACGCCGCATAACGGAGTGACCACCGTGACTTGTCCCAGCTTCTGCCAGCCTAGCAGTTTGAAAGCATGTAAAGATGCAAGTAGAAAAATAGGAGCCACCTTTGGTGGGAAGGGAACAGTGTTCCGTGTGCCTTCGGGCGTTGAGTCATGCCGGCTACATGACCACGGAGACGTCTTCGGACAGGACTGGCTCTTAGGCTTTGAAACGGAGATGAGCACCGCCCCCTAGAGTCGGGAACGACTATCACGCCTGTGCAATGGGAACCTTTATCTATAGGATCTCCTGCCTGAAGAGGGGGTTGGACTGGAAGACCTCCAAGGTCCCCTCCTACTTTGTTATTCTGTTAAGTTAGCATGTCCCCCTGCAGTCTTCTACAGGCTGATGGTACCCAGCATCTCCATCTGTTACCCCTTTTTCTTCTTCTGTCCAGGCCTTTTATTCCCCTGGTTGGTGTCCTGTGGCCTAGATTGCTTTATTTGTGTTTTAAAATGTGCTATTTTCAGGATCGAGGCTGCGCGTGATGAGGCTTTAGCGACCAAAGTCTGAATGGTTGTGATTGTAGCCACGTGGAGCTGATGCACCTCGATCCTGGGCAAAGCCTTGTGCCTTTTGGGGTTCCCCAGTGGGCTACCGTAGACCTCCCTCCCTCCCCTGCTTGACCATTATGCCATCATTAAGTTCCCAATGAGCAGAGTCAAGCAGGAAGAACGTTTTCCCTCTGCTAGCTGAGGGGATTCTGGGGGTTGAAGTCCATGCATGTTAAAGATGTTGAGGTTGAGAAGCTCCTGCCTGAAGAGGGGGTTGGACTGGAAGACTGCCAATGGGCCACTCCCAGGGCATCCTAAAAACCCACTATAATTGGTGCCCTTTGTGTTCCGTGTAACGTATTTTTGGCCAGTGCCCCAAAGTTAAAGGTGTTTTTCCAAAAAGCAAGTGGACTTTCTTGGCTTTTTCTTTGAAAATGCTTCTCTTCTCATCCAAGAAGCTTCTTCAGTTCTAACAGCTTAGTGAGAGCTGAAGAAACTTCTTGAATGAGAAGGAAAACTTAAAAAGTTCACTTGCCTTTTGTGAAAGCACTTTTGGGACAACCATGGCCTGGATGATGGAGCATCTCCATGGACACTTGGGCTGGGCTTCCTCCTGGTGAGGCGTCCTGCTTCCATCAGCAGCCGTGATTGTCGGGGGGAGGGGGGGCTGCATATCTGTTTTCTTTGAGACCCTTAGAGGCTTGTGGAGGGAGCAGAGGAATGGGCCAGACCCAAGCTCAGCTCTTCTGTACTAAACCCACTTCCTCCTCTTCCCCCTCTGCAGCTGTCCCAGCGAAGACGGAGGCGAAATCCAAAGCGCTTAAAGCTAAGAAAGCCGTCTTGAAAGGCGTCCACAGCCACAAGAAGAAGAAAATCCGGACGTCTCCCACCTTCCGGAGACCAAAGACTTTGCGGTTACGGCGGCAGCCCAAGTATCCCCGGAAGAGCGCCCCCAGGAGGAACAAGTAGGTTGGCCCTTCGCCCCCCCTCTGTCCCACCCCCCAAAAAGTCCAATGGATTCCACCTTGACTGTAAATCCTTTGAAAAGGCCTGCCCAACCTGCAATCCATGGGCTACAAGCGAGGACTGTAAACTTTTAACATTACAGGTAGCTTATAACTTATAACCCTCAACTTACGACCACAGTTAAGCCCAACTGTTAAATTGCTGTTAAGTGAGGATTCACGGTGTTGGTTACCATCTTTAAAGCGCTCCATGGCTGAGGACCTGGGTACCTACGAGATCGCCTTCTGCCACCGAGAGCCTCCCATCGGCCCCTACGCTCCCATAGAGAGGGTCTCCTCCTGGTGCCCTCGGCTAGACAATGTCGACTGGCGACACCCAGGGGGAGAGCCTTCTCCGTGGGAACCCCTGTCCTCTGGAACGAATGGCCCCCGGAATTAAGAACTATCCCTGACTTCCGCCGGGCTCTCAAAACTTTTCTTTTCCAACAAGCCGGGCTGGCATAAAAATGAATTTTTAAATACAAATTTTATTAATTTTAATTGGGTTTGTTTGGTTTTTAACTTTATTATTTATTTATTTTTTTTAAATTAAATTTATACACCGCCCTTCTCCTAAAAAAGGACCCAGGACGGCGCACAGGCATCATTAAAATCATACAAAATACAAAAATCCAAAATTATTACAAACTAATTAAACTAATTATGGACCAAATTATTTAATACATTTTAAAATTGTTTTAACTTTTGTATATCTGTGTTCTATTTTGGCTGTACACCGCCCAGAGTCCTTCGGGAGTAGGGCGGTATAAAAATATAAATAAACTAAACTTCTTTGTGGCAACCCCTGAGATATTGGAACACTGCTATCATGTCTCCACTAATCCTTCTTTTCATTAAACTGGACATACCCAGTTCCTGCAACCGTTCTTCATGTGTTTTAGCCTCCAGTCCCCTAATCATCTTCATTGCTCTTCTCTGCACTCTTTCTAGAGTCTCCACGTCTTTTCTACATCATGGTGACCAAAACTGAATGCCGTATTCCAAATGTGGCCTTACCAAGGCCTTATAAAGTGGTATTAACACTTCACATGATTCTAGATTCTATCCCTCTGTTTATGCAGCCTAGAACTGTGTTGGCTTTTTTGGCAGCTGCTGCACACTGCTGGCTCCTATTTAAATGGTTGTCCACTAGGACTCCAAGATCCCTCTCACAGTTGCTACTATTGAGCAAGGTCCCACCTATACTGTACCTGTGCATTTCATTTTTGTTGCCTAAATGTAGAACCTTCCTCTTTTCACCATTGATTTTCATTTTGTTAGATAGTGCCCAGTGTTCAAGTTTGTCTAGATCCTTCTGTATCTTAAGCCTATCTTCTGGAGTGTTGGCTATTCCTGCCAGCTTGGTGTCGTCTGCAAATTTGATGAGTTCCCCATTTATCCCCTCATCCAAATAATTGATGAAGATGTTGAAGAGTCCTGGGCCTAAAACAGAGTCTTGAAAGTATGCAGTGGAGTCCCCCCTTTTTTCTCTTCTGTCCAGGCCTTTTAATTCCCTTGGCTGATGTCCTGTGGCCTAGGCTGCTTTATTCCTGTTTCTTAAAATGTGCTATTTTCAGGATCGAGGGTGCGCATGATGAGGCTTTAGCGACCAAAGTCTGAATGGTTGTGATTGGAGCCACGTGGAGCTGATGCACCTCCGCCCTTTGTACAAGAAGCCATGGATGGAAACTAATCAACCCTAACCCTTTGCCTGCTCCCCAGCGGGCTAATGAAGGCCTCTCTTTCCTTCCCAGGCTTGACCATTATGCCATCATCAAGTTCCCACTGACCACGGAGTCGGCCATGAAAAAAATTGAGGACAACAACACCCTGGTGTTCATCGTGGACGTGAAGGCCAACAAGCACCAGATCAAGCAGGCGGTCAAGAAGCTGTACGACATTGACGTGGCCAAGGTCAACACCTTGATCAGGTAAAGGCAGCGGGTGGGAGCGTCAGCTAGGGCCAATGGTTCCAGGGCCATTTCGTGCAGATGATGGAAACTTTTTTCCGACTGAGCTAAGTGATGTTTTCAAAGGAACCACTGATGCACGAAGAATCCTTCAGAGCCACGTGGCGCCCGGTGGGCTTCAGCTCCCCAGAATTCCCTGGGCAACTTTTAAGAAAGAGAATCATCTGTTGGTACATTTTGTGTGGGGTGAATCGGGGAGACTATAGGTCAGGGGTCCCCAAACTCGGCCACTTTAAGACTTGTGGAATTCAACTCCACAAGTCTTAAAGTGGCCGAGTTTGGGGACCCCTGATGTAGCTGTTCCTCAACCTAACACCACAATTGACCCCCAAATTTCCATTGATAAGCGAGACAGCTGTTAAGTGAGCTTTAGACCCGTTTTAACCACCTTTCCTGTCCGTTATTAAGTGCACCACTGCAGTTGTTAAGTAAGTAACACCGTTGTTAAGTGAATCTGCCTTCTCCGTTGACCTTGCTTGTCAGAAGGTTGCCAAAGGTGGGTCACGTGACCCCTCCCCCCTCCCTCAAGATGCTGTGACCGTCATAAATAGGAACCCAGTTGCCAAGCCCCTGAATTTTGATCGCATGACCCACAGGGATGCTGTAATGGCCAGAAGTGAAAAGCGCTCCTAATTCAACTTTTTACCAGTGGCGTTGTAATTTTGGCACCAAACGAATGGTTGTAACTCAAGGACTGGCTGCATCGATTTCATCTGGCCCAGCTGCCGCTGATCTGGGGGATCGGAGTGCGCCCCAATTCCTGTGCTAAGGAAGCCATTAAAAAGTCCCACATCTGCAGAAGAAAGGCAGTGCCATGAATGCAAGTAGTCCTCTGTTTACAACCATTCGTTGAGTGACTGAGGAGTTGCAAGCAGGAGGGACTACCTTCAGCCATGCTTTGAGAGACCTCTGGGGATTTGTAACCTCCTTGATGGCTGGAACTGGGGGAAAGCCTCTTATTTTCCGGCGCTTAAGACTTCCTGCCTCCTTCCAGGCCTGACGGGGAGAAGAAAGCCTACGTTCGTCTCGCTCCAGATTACGACGCACTCGATGTGGCCAACAAGGTAGGACCTCTTGTGCTTTACGGCAGGGGTCTCCAACCTTTGCAACTTTAAGTCTGAAGGACTTCAGCTCCCAGAATTCTCCAGCCAGCAAAGCTGGCTGGAGAATTCTGGGAGCTGAAGTCCTTCAGACTTAAAGTTGCAAAGGTTGGAGACCCCTGCCTTACGGGATTTGCTTCTATAGGGGGTGAGGATCCAGGAAGTTCAGTTGCCTCTTGGAAAAGCACCTTTGGGAGAGGGGATGGGGGGGGGGGCTCTCTTGAAATAGAGCACAGCACAGCTGGAAGGCACCTTGGAGGCCTTCTAGTCTAACCCCTTGCTCAAGCAGGAGATCCTACATCATTTCAGACAAGCGGCTGTCCAATCTCTTAAAAACCTCCAGTGATAAAGCAACCAAAGCTTGCGAGGCCACCTACTGCCACCGGTAGCCTCCCACCGCCCAGTACGATCCCACAGAGTTGGCCACCTCAGGGTGCCGTCGGCCAGACAGTGTCGGCTGCCCACCCCGGGGGGAGAGCCTTCTCTGTGGGAGCGCCTTCCCTTTGGAATGAGCTACCCCCCAGAGCTTCACGTAATTTTTATTTTATTTTATTTATTTTATTTTATTTATATTTATATCCCGCCCTTCTCTACAGAGGACCCAGGGCGGCGCACAGGAAATTTAAAAACATAGAAAATACAAAAGATAAATACATAATTTAAAATATATATTAAACTATCCTATCCTATGCTAAAAGCCAAATTTTAAAATACCCAATTTAAAACTTTCTAAAAAAGTCCCCGTGGGAGGTTAGGCTAGGCCGCCTTGTTGGAACAGGTATGTCTTTAGACATTGGCGGAAGAGGCGGAGGTCGGTGATAGTGCGGAGTTCAGGGGGTAGGTCGTTCCAAAGGGCAGGGCCCGCCACAGAGAAGGCTCTTCCCCTGGGTGTCGCCAGTCGGCATTGTCCGGCCGACGGCACCCTGAGAAGGCCCTCTCTGTGGGAGCGTATCGGTCTGAGGGATGTATGGGGCAGGAGGCGGTCTCGCATATAAACTAGGCCCCGAGCCATGGAGCACTTTAAAGATGGTCGTCAAAACCTTGAAGCGCACCCGAAAGGCCACAGGAAGCCAATGCAGCTCGCGCAGGATCGGTGTTATTCCCAACCTCTGGTAATTCTAATGCGCCCTAAAAAGCTGGCTTTTAATAATAATAATAATAATAATAATAATAATAATAATAATAATAATAAGTCATTGTATTAAAATTACAATGAAATTGGTTTTAACTTCACTGGTGCAAAATTATAACAGAAACAAAAAAAAAACTAGCCTGTGCATGGAGTGATTGCGATTGAATTTAAAAGTCTCACAGCCCAAGGATAGAAGCTATCTTTAAACCTGTTTGTTCGGCTGGCTATACTTTGAACTATACTTTTCCAGCAAGCTGGCCTGAATAAAATAAATTATTTATTTTAATTGTTCATTAAATTTAACTGTAAATTGTTCATTTATTGTTCTTGGATTCTCTATTTAATCTTTTTTGAAACCTGAGTCCTTCGGGAGAACCGCAGCATATAAGTCCAATCAACAGTAACAAACAGTAAACAAAGTTTCTGGTGGCAAGCAGTTCCACTGGTTGATTGTCCTCGCTGTTAGGACATTTCTCCTTAGTTCCAGGTTGCTTCTCTCCTTGATTAGTTTCCGGCCATTGTTTCTTGTTCTACCCTCAGGTGCTTTGGAGAATAATTTGACCCCTTCAAATACTGGAATTCTGCTACCATGTCTCCCCTAATTCTCCTTTTCTCTAGACTGGCCAGACCCAAATCCTGCATTTCCTCCAGGCCTTTGATCATCCTCAGTTGCTCTGAGCCTTTTTTTTCCAAAGCCTCCACATCGTGTTTTTTGTAGCATGGTGACCGAAATTGGTTGCAGTGTTGCAGCTGTGGCCTTATAAAAACGATAGGAATAGCTCAGGTGACCTGGAGGCTCTCTTTCTACATCCAAGGATTGCGGGAGCTGCTTTGGCTGGAAGGAAAGAGGGAACGAAGCAGCCTCTTTCCGGGGCCTTTGCCAAGACCAGGAAAGAACCAGAGGGCTAACGAGAGTTTCTGCTTCTTTTTTTCAGATTGGGATCATCTGAGCGAAGGCCGGCCAGCGGGGCTCCAGCGCAGCTTTTGTACAAGGGGTTTACAAACTGTTCCTCAAAACTGTTCGAAATTTTACAATAAATTATCCCGAACACCCGGGCGGTTTCCACCCTTGCTTTCAGATCCTACGAACCCTTGGTGGACGGAGAACGTGTCATTCCCCTCCAATCTAAAGGATTGTCCTGCTTACGGGTAGCCCTCGACTTACGACCACGGTTCAGCCCAGATTTTCTGTTGTTAAGCAAGACAGTTTTCCCATTTTGCAACCTATCTGGCCACGGTTGTTAAGTGAATCAGCGCAGCTCTTAAATTAGTAGAATAGAATAGAGCAGAACAGAATATAGAATAAGGAGTAGAATGGAGCAGAGCTGGAGGGGACCTTGGAGGTCTTCAGGTCCAGCCCCCTGCTCAAGCAGGAGAACCTACGCTATTTCAAAGAAGTGGCTGTCTAGTCTCTTCTGAAAAGCCGCCAGTAATGGAGCACCCACGATTTCTGGTGGCAAGCTATTCCGCTGGTTATTTGTCCTCACGGGTCAGGAAGTTTCTCCTCAATTCCAGGTTGCTTCTCTCCTTAATTAGTTTCCATCCGCTGTTTCTTGTTCTGCCCTCAAAGGGGCTTTGAAGAATAACACGGTTCTAAAGTGAATCTCTTAGCCCTTGTTGACTTAGCTGGTCAGAAAGTCTCAACAGGAGGATCTCAGAACATGGCAACCTCACAAATACGAACCAGTTTTGCTAAGCGTCCACATTTTGATCACATGACCCTGGGGACGCTACAATGGTCGTAAGTGTGAATGGGGGACATCGGCCACTTATTTCAGTGCTTGTAACTTTTGAGCGGCCACTAAATGAGGACTTAACTATATACGACCTTGCCTGATTGTAGAAAATGAGGTCCGGATGGAGAAGGCCAGAACCGAATTAGGGGAAGCCGAGGGAGGGAAGCCTCTGACTTCCCAAGGGATCGTTTGAGCCCTACTCGATTCCAGGAGACTTCCCTGGGGTTTATTATGACGGCCTTGATGTGGTCACTCTGAGGAACAGCAGCAGGCACTGTGTAGATCAGGGGTCTCCAACCTTTGCAACTTTAAGTCTGAAGGACTTCAGCTCCCAGGCTTCTCCATTTATTCGACTTATTCATTCATTTATTCGACTTATTAACCGCCCCCTCTCCCCAAAGGGACTCCAGCCAGTGCTTCAGACTTAAAGTTGCAAAGGTTGGAGACCCCTGCTCTGGAGGGGGGGGGCGTCCTAAGAGAACCAATCCCAAAGGCCAGAGGTGGGGGGGGGTTAGCCGCCTTGACCAGGGGGGCTTTCTATCAGGTGCACCTGATACGCCAGTTGCACCCCTATCTAAATCGTGACGCATTACGCACGGTCACTCAAGCGCTCGTCACCTCCCGCCTGGACTACTGCAACGCTCTCTACATGGGGCTCCCCTTGAGGTGCGCCCGGAGGCTCCAGTTAGTTCAGAATGCGGCCGTGCAGGGGATCCTGGGAGTTTCTAGATACTCCCACGTAACACCTCTCCTGTGCGAGCTGCATTGGCTGCCTGTGGCCTTCCGGGTGTGCTTCAAGGTGCTAGTAACCATCTTTAAAGCGCTTCATGGCACGGGACCTGGCTACTTGCGTGACCGCCTCCTACCACATACCTCCCTTAGACCTGTCCGCTCACACAGGGTGGGCCTCCTCAGGGTACCATCTGCCGGACAATGCCGGCTGGCGGCCCCCAGGGGCAGAGCCTTCTCTGGCGGGGCCTGCCCTCTGGAACGACCTGCCCCCCGACCTTTGGATCATCACGGACCTCCGCCTCTTCCGCCCGGCATTAAAGTCACATTTATTTCAAGAGGCCGGCCTGGCTTAGTTTTTAATGGGGAATAGTTTTAATTGATTTTAACCCTTTTCTAATCTAAATTTTAAGCACACTTTAATTCATTTTTAACTGTTTGTACTGTGTTGTATTATATTTTTATATTTCTGTGCACCGCCCTGAGTCCCTTCGGGGAGATTGGACGGTATATAAATTTGACTAATAATAATAATAATAATAACAGCAACAAGGGGTCCCCTGGTCAGCGTTATGCTTGGCCCCAGAGAACCTGTCCCCCCCCCCCAATTGGGGGGCTTGCTAAAGCCAGGGGGTCAGAAAATCACGGTTTCTCGCTTGGCCGTGATGCGTTTTTTTAAGCTACTACTGGTAGCAGTCCACTGAACAACAGTTCACTTAGTGACGCTTTCAAAGTTATACCACCGGACTGGACAAAGTGACTTCGGACCCTGCAACCATCCCAGTGTCTCTCTGGGCCACGTGATCCAAATCCAGGCGCTTGACCATTGGTTCAGCCTGACGACCTCCAGACAAGCAGAAGTCAATGGGGAAGCCAGATTCGCTTAACGACCAGCTTATCAATTGAAACCACTGCAGTGATTCGCCTAGGAACCGTGGAAAGAAAACTCGTAAAATGGGGCAAAACTTCAGTCGCTTCTGTTGTCTCGCTTGACAACAGAACTTTTGCCTCTTGTCGTAAGTCGAGGACCACCTGCACTTGCAAAGGCTGAGCCAAAGAGGGCGCTGTTTGTTCACTTCAATTAGTTACTTCAGCTGAGGATTTCATTTAGTGACCGAAGTTACAACAGCGGACTTAGGACCAATTTTCACACTTAACGACCATCGCATCCCCATAGTCATGTGATCAAAATTCAGAGCCTTGGCAGCTGACTCGTATTTATGACGGTTGCTGTGTCCCAGGGTCATGTGAGGCCATTTTGTCACCTAGCAAGCAAAGTCCATGGGGTGAAGCCGGATTCACTCATCAACAGCGTTACTAACTTAACTACTGCATGATTCACTTAACAACGGTGGCAAGAAAGTTGGTGAAACGGGGCAAAACTGAACAGCCTTGGGCTCAGTTGTGGTCATAATCCGAGGACTGCCTGTATCGAAGCCAGCTTTCCCCCTCCTTGCCTTCTCCATCTGTGTTGGGCTTCCCATAAGCCCCTGCCAGGATCAGCTCAGCCGGGGTTTATGGGAATTGAAGTCTCGTCAAATTCCACCCCGGGTGACACTGCAGCCTCTGCTGCCCTCTTGTGGGCACACGCCCTCATTGCACCAAGGTGATGTCACTCCAAACCAAGCCAGGATCTTCCAATTAAGCCATGATTTCTCTGGGGGGGTTTCGGAGCGCTCCAATCGCGCGGCCGCCTGGCGTTTGCCCGTCCCCCACTGGAGAAGCAGGGCAGGGGCTGCTGTGTTGCCAGGGCTCCGGGCGTGCCAGTCTCCAGGCTGCCGTTTCGCGCGTGATGCCCACCTGGGAATGCCTGCATTGTTTTGAGCAACGGCCAGAAGTGGGCAGCGCCAAGTGGCAGAGAGATAAAAGGCGGTAAACAAGCCAGGGAGCGAGGGCGAAATGCCAGCAGGGGAACTGATTGATCTTTGCAGACGAGGCAGATTTTAAATGCGGGCGCTGCGCCCAGCAGCTGGGCACGTTGGAAGCAGCTCCTGGGGAGAAGCGCCAAGGAGACGGGAGTTTCCAGCAGCTCCAGGAGGAAAAAGCTGGCAGGGCAGAAGGAACCTTTGCAGGAATTGGGCATCTCCAGTTGAATAATAATAATAATAATAATTTTATTTTTATAAACCGCGTCCTCTCCCGACGGGGACTCGGAGCGGTGTACAGGGGAAAAATTAAAACGCATAAAATACATATACAATAAATACACTAAGTTAGAAACCAAATTAAACTCAATTCAATTGTCCCTGCACTAAAATTCCCATTAATTAAAACTAATAATCCCAAACCCTAAAGGTAGAGACTAACCTAGGCCGGCCAAACGGAAAAAGTGTGTTTTTAATTTCTGACTGAATGAAAAGGAGGCCTTGGGGTGACACCATAGCATCTTCCAATATTTGAGGGGCTGCCAAAGAGAAGAGGTGGAGGCGGGGAGAAGGTGTCCACCCGTTCTCCAAGGCAGGAGGAGAAACGATGGAAACTCATCAAGGAGAGAAGCAACCTGGAATCCAGGAGAAACATCTTGGCACGGGGGACAATTCGCCAGCGGAACTGCTTGCCACCAGAAGTTGTGGACGCTCCATTGTTGGGAGGGTTTTAAAAAGAGACCGGACAGACATGTGACCCGGATGTGAGAAGGACTCAGTGCCTGGGGCAGTGGTTGGACTAGAAGACCTCCAAGGCCCCTTCAAACTGTTACCCTCTGTAGCCTGTATCCCCTTTGACAGTGAGGACCATCAGCCAGTGGAAGGGTTTAGGTCAGGGATGTCCAAACTTGGGAACTTTAAGACTTGTGGACTTCAACTCCCAGAATTCCCCAGCCAGTCTGAAGGACTTCCAGCTCCCAGACTTCCCCAGCCAGCTTTGCTGAGCTGAAGTCCTTCAGACTTAACGTTGCAAAGGTTGGGGACCCCTGTTCTAGTCCAACCCCAACGGAAAGCTGCATGCCAACTATGCTGGCTGGGGAATTCTGGGAGTTGGAAGTCCACAAGTCTTAAAGTTCCCAAGTTTGGACATCCCTGGTTTAGGTATTGGGGAGGCTCCATCCCTGGAGGTTTAGGCTGGACGGCCATTTGTTGGGAATGGCCATAGGGTAAGGATGCCATCCTTAGGGAAATTTAAGGCTTGTGGACTTTAAATCCCAGAATTCCCCAGCCAGCATAATTGGCATGCAGCTTTCCGTTGGGGTTGGACTAGAACAGGGGTCCCCAACCTTTGCAACTTTAAGTCTGAAGGACTTCAGCTCAGCAAAGCTGGCTGGAGAAGTCTGGGAGCTGGAAGTCCTTCAGACTTAACGTTGCAAAGGTTGGAGACCCCTGGACTAGAAGACCTCCAAGGTCCCTTCCAACTCGCGTTATTCTGTATTCTGTAGACTTGGGCAGTTTCGGAGAGATGGAAGATTTACACCTATTTTTTCCCCTCTCCTCTGAAGACAGAACTGGGGACTCTCGCATGGCGTGCTTCACCCTCAATTATTTCCACAGCTGAGCAGTGAAGTGTGCCAGCCTAGGGTGGGGGTGGCAGAAAACCCTTCCAAGCCGTCCTTTTTCAGAGGATGAGCACTCCTTTGTGTCTTTATCAGGCCTGCTCACCTGAATATTTTTCTTGCCAACGGATCGAGTCAGCCTGGGGGCAGCAAATGGCCAGCCACCCCCCCTTTCCCTTCTCCAACCAGCTGCTCCAACATGTCTGAAGGCAGCAAGATTTGGTCTCCACGTGCCAAGCCATTGTGTTCCCTCTGGGCTGGCTCTCCCCCACCCCCTCCCCAGGCGAGAACGCCCCTGCCCTCCCCTCTCTTGAGAGACCTGTCAGGACTGGAGGACCTGGTGCCACATTAATTGAGTATTCATTTAGTCAATCATCGCATTGAATAACTCTTATGAATAACTGCAGGGTTCATTTCAGCCGAGGTGGATTCAATACCCTGGGTCCTTTTGTAGGAGAAGGGCGGGGTATAAATTTAATAAAATAAATAAATAAATACGCCTGCCCGTCTCCTCAAGCGACTTTGGGGGTGTGGGGTGTGTGGAATAACCATTAAAACAAATCAAAGCGATTCCCATCACAAATAAGAGTAATTAAGGGATACAGCAGCAACTGGGGGTGTCATTTTTATGGCCGTTTTCTTACACGGTTAAAATGCCAAGCAATACAAGAGGAAGGAGGGAAAGAAGGAAGGAAGGAGGGAGGGAAGAAAGAAAAAGTTGATTTTGAAAGAAGGGGAAAGAAAGAAAGAGAAAGAGAAGAAAGGAGGTGGGAGGGAAGGAGAGAAAAATGAGAAAGAGAAAGAAAGAAATAGAAAGAAAGAAAGAGAAAGAAAGAAAGAAAAAGTAGATTTTGAAGGAAGGAGAAAGAAAGAAAGAAAGAAAGAAAAGGAAGGAAGAAGAATGGAGGGTGGGAGGGAAAGGAAGGAAGGAGAAAGAAAAAGAAAGTTGATTTTGAAAGATAGAAAGAAAGAAAGATAGATTTCCCCCCTTCTGCTGGAGCCAACATTCTCGGGGGTGGGGGGCAAAATTGGCTGCCAGCACTCAGCCTGTTTGCCTACTGCCAAGCCCCCCCCCCCCATCCTTCAGAAGCAGAGGGGGAAAGACCGGAGCCAGAGCCCCTCCCTGCTGTGGGGCCAGCCCAGCTCCTGTCTTTGAGTGGGGCTGGCGCCATCAGTGGCTCCTTTTACCCGCTGGGCTCCTTCCCCCCCCCCCCCCCCCCCCGTGTGCCAGGGCCTGGCTGGCAGCCTCCAGGGCTAGGTGCCCAGCTCCAGTGAGTGTGGGGAGGCTTTGCCCTCCAAAGGAGCTGGCCCTGGGCCCCCCCTGGCAAGGGGGTGAAAAACAGGAAGACAAAGGAAGGGGAAAGGCACTTGGGCTACATTTGTTGGAGGTTTTTTAAAAGATGGGGGGGGGCAAAGGAGGTCTCTTGGAGGCAGGGCAAGTGCCCCCCATTGCCCCAACTGGAGGGGCCTGGAGGGGGAGGAACAGAAGCCTCCAAGTGGGGGGGGGGAGAGAGGGAGCTGCAAGGGAAGAGATGCCCTGTGCATCTAAAAGAGAGGGGGCTCCAGGCATCCCCTCCCCTGGCTGCCAGTCTCTCTCTCTCTTTCATTCTTTCTTTCCCTTTCTTTCCTTCCTTTCTTTTCCTTCCTTCTTCCTTCCTTCCTTTCCTTCTTCCTTTCTTTCCTTCCTTCCTCTTCCTTCCTTTCTTCTTTCTTTCTCTTCCTTCCTTTCCCTTTCTTTTTCTACTTTCTTTCCTTCCTCTTCCTTTCTTTTCTTTCTTTCTTCCCTTTTCTCTTCTCTCCCTTTCTTTTCCTTCCTTCTCTTTTTCTTCCTTCCATCTTCCTTCCTTCCTTTCCTTTCCTTTTTCTTTCTCTTCCTTCCCCTTTCTTTTTCTCCTTTCTTTCTTTCCTTCTTTCTTTCTTTCTTATTCCTTCCATTCTACCTTTCTTTTCTTCCTTCCTTCCTTCCTTTCTTTTTCTTTCTTATTCCTTCCATTCTACCTTTCTTTTCTTCCTTCCTTCCTTTCTTTTTCTTTCTTATTCCTTCCATTCTACCTTTCTTTTCTTCCTTCCTTCCTTCCTTTCTTTCTTTTTCTTTCTTATTCCTTCCATTCTACCTTTCTTTTCTTCCTTCCTTCCTTCCTTCCTTTCTTTCTTTTTCTTTCTTATTCCTTCCATTCTACCTTTCTTTTCTTCCTTCCTTCCTTCCTTCCTTCCTTCCTTCCTTCCTTCCTTTCTTTCTTATTCCTTCCATTCTACCTTTCTTTTCTTTCTTCCTTCCTTCCTTCCTTCCTTTACCTGGCTTAGTTTTTTCTTTGCGTTGGCATTTCCCCCTTGAATGAATTTCAATAAAAGCTCCTATCTGGTGCCCTAGAGGGAGGGAGCTTGCTGGATGGGCCTCGGAGGTGGCCCAAGCCCCTCCCCTCCCTCCCCCTTGGGCAGAGGGTTCGAATCCAGGGCCTCCAGCAAAGGAGGAAGCCCCAGCGTCATCATGACTAATATACATTGATTGACGTGTTGTCTTCCTCAGATGTCAGCCGTCGATACTGTGACTGAAGTCTTTCGGTATTTGAGCCTCCATCTACTTCCTGGGTGGAAAAAGGCAGGCAGTTAGTTGAATTTTACACACACAAACACACACACACACACCCCTCCGTAAGCCTCCTGCTGCTTGTAGGAAATTTGATTCCCGACTCTTTGAGGAGTCCACAACACAGATAGTTCTTGATTTACAACCGGTTGTTTACTGTTGGAAATTAGAACGGGGCTGGAAAAGGGATTTATGACCACTTTCCCACACTTACGACCATCGCCCTGGCCACGTGAACAAACTTCAGAGGCTTGGCAACTGGCATGGACTTCTGACGGTTGCAGGGTCCCGGGGTCACGTGATGATCCCCTTGGGCGACCTTCCGATCAGCAGAGACAATTGGGGAAACCGGATTCACTTAACAACCGTGTTACTAACTTAACAACTGCGGTGATTCGTTTAGCAACGGTGACAAGGAAGGTCGTAAAAATGGGGCAAAACTCACTTAACACCTCACATGGCTTGGCAATGCGAACTTTGGGTTCAATTTCACGAAAGCCAGCTGGGTGACTTTGGGCCAATCACCAGGAGACGGTGAGTTCTAGTTCCGCCTTAGCCATGAAAGCTGACTGGGTGACTTTGGGCCAATCAACACGAGACTGGAAGTTCTAGTCCCGCCTTAAGCATGAAAGCTGACTGGGTGACTTTGGGCCAATCACCAGGAGACAGGGAGTTCTAGTCCCGCCTCAGGTGTGAAAGCCAGCTGGGTGACTTTGGGCCAATCACCAAGAGACAGGGAGTTCTAGTCCCGCCTCAGGCCTGAAAGCTTACTGGGTGACTTTGGGCCAATCAACACGAGACTGGGAGTTCTGGTCCCGCCTAAAGCATGAAAGCCAGCTGGGTGACTTTGGGCCAATCACCAGGAGACGGGGAGTTCTAGTCCTGCCTTAGGCAAGAAAACCCGATTTTGATCCCTCCCTCCGTCACTCCCATCCAACCTCGCAGGGCTGTGGTTGTGGGGAAAAGGGGAGGGGGTCGGGGGGTGTGTGCCTTGAGTTGCTTGTAAAAAGAATAATGGTGCGATAGAAAGAAAGAAGCCAGGATCCCTGCCTGCTGGCTCCCAGGATTCCCCCCAGCCCCACCAAGACTGGATCCCCTCTTGCTTCATCCCCCCACCCTGGGGGCCAGATCCCTCCCCCCCCCACACACACACACCAAGGAGCACCCCAACTAGATGGGTTCAGATTACAAACAGGTTTAATGCAGGAGATCATCATCCCTTCACAAACCCAGATCAGCCGCCCAGGCGAGGCTCCCTCACCCTCCCTGTTTCCTGCGGCCACCTCCTGCCCGGCTCGGGGCTCAGGCGTGGCTCTTGACCCTTCCTTTGGAACCAGGCCAGGCAGCTCCCCTGGCCACCCTCCAAAGGGGCGCCCGACCAAGCCGCTAGTCCTCAGCAGGTTAAGGCACAGGAGCAGCAATGCAGCCGGACCAAGGACCCTCCCCCTCCTGTCCCATGGGGGGGGGGCGTCCACTGGGGCCTTCAGTCGATCAGGTACTTCTTCTCGTCGTCCACGCCCGGCTGGCGGCTGCCCGGACAGAAGTCGGAGCGCAGCAGGCGCAAGAGGTAGAAGAGGATCATGGCGTCCAGCAGGACGAGGTTGACCATCAGGAAGGCGCCCTGGCCGCGCATCTCCACGTGGCGCACGAAGAACCAGGTCAGGTAGCTCTGGGGCGCCAGGCGGAAGAAGACGTAGGCGACCAGGTTAAGGTACTTGTTGACCTCGTAGAAGGTCTGGACGGGCAGCTTCCCCAGCCGCACCATCATGCGCAGGTTCAGGAAGATGTTGCTGACCTCCACGAACATGGAGAGCAGCCCGGCCGCCACAAAGCGGTTCAGGAGCACCCCGGACATCAAACCAGACATGGCCTGCAAGGAGACGAAGCGGAGGGTCAGAAGAGCCAGTTTGGGGGGGGGGGGGCAAACAGACGGAATCCGGCCACCGCCTCTACATCGGTCAAGACTGACCCCTGCTAATCCCTGGACCGGGGGAGTCCCCTCAGCCCTGTCCAGCCTTGGCTCAAGCAACGGACGGAAACCAATCAAGGAGAGAAGCAACCTGGAACTCAGGAGAAACTTCCTGGCAGTTAGGACAATTAACCGGTGGAGCTACTCGCCACCAGAAGTTGTGGCTGCCCCTATCACTGGAGGTTTTGAAGAGGAAACTGGGCAGCCATTTGTCTGGAATGGCATAAAGTCTCCTGCCTGGGCAGAGGGTTGGTCTAGAAGACCTCCAAGGTCTCTTCCAACTCTGTTATTCTATTCCTCCTCCTCTCCCCCAACCCACCCACCCCTTCCTTCTAACACTGATGATGTACAATACTTGGCTTATGAAACACCTGCAAGAAAGCCACCAAATTCAGAGAGCACTAGGGACCTTGCGGTCATTCTCCTCCAATTAACCAGTGGAACGGCTTGCCACCAGAAATTGTGGGTGCTCCATCCCGGGAAGCTTTTAAGGGGAGACTGGAGAATCATGGGTCTGAAGTGGCATAGGGCAGGGGTCCCCAACCTTTGCAACTTTAAGTCTGAAGGACTTCAGCTCCCAGACTTCCCCAGCCAGCAAAGCTGTCAGTGTCAGGGCCTGGGCCAGGGGTCCCCAACCTTTGCAACTTTAAGTCTGAAGGACTTCAGCTCCCAGACTTCTCCAGCCAGCAAAGCTGCCAGTGTCAGGGCCTGGGCCAGGGGTTCCCAACCTTTGCAACTTTAAGTCTGAAGGACTTCAGCTCCCAGACTTCTCCAGCCAGCAAAGCTGTCAGTGTCAGGGCCTGGGCCATGGGTCCCCAACCTTTGCAACTTTAAGTCTGAAGGACTTCAGCTCCCAGACTTCTCCAGCCAGCAAAACTGTCAGTGTCAGGGCCTGGGCCAGGGGTCTCCAACCTTTGCAACTTTAAGTCTGAAGGACTTCAGCTCCCAGACTTCTCCAGCCAGCAAAGCTGCCAGTGTCAGGGCCTGGGCCAGGGGTTCCCAACCTTTGCAACTTTAAGTCTGAAGGACTTCAGCTCCCAGACTTCTCCAGCCAGCAAAGCTGTCAGTGTCAGGGCCTAGGCCAGGGGTCCCCAACCTTTGCAACTTTAAGTCTGAAGGACTCCAGCTCCCAGACTTCTCCAGCCAGCAAAGCTGTCAGTGTCAGGGCCTGGGCCAGGGCTCTCCAATCTTTGCAACTTTAAGTCTGAAGGACTCCAGCTCCCAGACTTCTCCAGCCAGCAAAGCTGTCAGTGTCAGGGCCTGGGCCAGGGGTCCCCAACCTTTGCAACTTTAAGTCTGAAGGACTTCAGCTCCCAGACTTCTCCAGCCAGCAAAACTGTCAGTGTCAGGGCCTGGGCCAGGGGTCTCCAACCTTTGCAACTTTAAATCTGAAGGACTCCAGCTCCCAGACTTCTCCAGCCAGCAAAGCTGTCAGTGTCAGGGCCTGGGCCAGGGGTCTCCAACCTTTGCAACTTTAAGTCTGAAGGACTTCAGCTCCCAGACTTCTCCAGCCAGCAAAGCTGTCAGTGTCAGGGCCTGGGCCAGGGGTTCCCAACCTTTGCAACTTTAAGTCTGAAGGACTTCAGCTCCCAGTCCTTCAGACTTAAAGTTGCAAAGGTTGGGGACCCCTGGCATAGGATTTACTGCTTTGGCAGGGGGTGGGGCTGGACTAGAAGACCTCCAAAGGGCCCTTCTTACTCTGCTATTCTGATCTCTCTTGTTGCCCCCCACTCCCCAATCTGCTTCCCTGCAGACTGCGCCCTCCTTGGGAGCTGCGGAGGGGGCGCCTGTTCTGTGGCTGGCATATGTCAAGGCCCCCCAGGGCCTCTCCAGCACTTTCACGCTTCCCCCTTCAGCCCCTTTGGGCCGGGGTCTCCGGCGCGGCTCCTCTTGGCAGGCAGAGGCAGCAACAGAGCCGGTCTCGTGTCGCAGGTGCGAAAGCAGCCGAGGGGGAGTTCTAGTCCTGCCAGAGGCATGAAAGCCGGCCGGGTGGCTTTTGGCCAATGGCCGGGAGACAGTGAATTCTAGTTCCTCCTGAGGCTTGAGATCCGGCTGGGGGGCTTTGATGAGGCTCCCTCTCAGCCCAGCCCACCTCCCAGGGTTGTTGTGGTGGTGGTGGGGAAATAGGAGGAGGAAAGAGGAAGGGACCAGTGGGCCACTTTTGAGTTTCGGATACAATAAACCAAGTCAGGATGAAAATCAAATCCAGTCAAATCAGATGGACCCCACAAAAGAACAGGAATAGGAATAGGAATAGAATAGGGATAGAAAATAGAATAGAATAGAATAGAATAGGAATAGAAATAAGAATAGAATACAAATAGGAATAGAATATAAATAGGAATAGACTAGGACTAGGAATAGAATAGGAGTAGGAATAGAAATAGGAATAGAAAATAGAATAGAATAGGAATAGAAATAAGAATAGAATAGGAATAGAATAGAAATAAGAATAGTAATAAGAATAGAGTAGGAATAGGAATAGAAATAGAATAGGAATAGAAAATAGAATAGAAATAAGAATAGAATAGGAATAGAAAATGGAATAGAATAGGAATGGAAATAAGAATAGGAATAGAATAGGAATAGGAATAAATAGATATAAAATAGAAATATGAATACAAATAGAAATAAGAATAGAATAGAATAGAAATAAATAGAAATAAATAGAAATAATAGAATAGAAAATAGAAATAGAAATTAGAATATAAATAAGAATAGAATAGGAATAGAATAGAAAATAGAAATAGAAATTATAATAGAATAGAATAGAATAGAATAGAATAGAAATAAGAATAGAAATAGAAATTATAATAGAAAATAGAAATAAGAATAGAATAAAATAGGAATAGGATAGGAATAAGAATAGATAGAATAGAAATAAGAATAGAATAGGAATAGAATAGAAAATAGAAATTATAATAGCATAGAAATAAGAATAGAAATAGAAATTATAATAGAAAATAGAAATAAGAATAGAATAGGAATAGAATAGAAAATAAAAATTGTAATAGAAAATAGAAATAAGAATAGAATAGGAATGAATAGGAAGAGAACCCAGAGTAGAATAGAATAGAATTTTATCTACCCTCAGCCCACATGAGGTCCTCAACTTACAACCATTCACTTAGCAACGGTCTGAAGTTATGATGGACATCGGAAAAAAGGGATTTACGACCCAGATCGGAACTTCTGATGACTGACCCCATCCCCCCGGTCACGCGGCTGCATTTTGGCCACTCCACAGCCTGCCTGCACTCACGGCCAGGTGTCTACAGTCACATGACCCTGAGTTAGGACACCTGTGCTATCGGCCGGTCTTTATTTCCGGTTTCTTGCGAAAAATAAAAACGCCCCATTATGAACGGCGCTTCACTTAACAACGGTCCCACCCAAAAACCTGTCGCGGTCACAAGATGACCTGCTTAATGACTGTCGGGCCTTATGACCTGGCATGCAAGCTGGTCAGCCCCTCCTCCTGCCCCACAGCGCCCCCCCCCCCTTCCACTACTTGCCACGGCATGGTGGACCAGATACTCCCAGGAGGCCTTGGACTGACGGTAGATGATGATGTCCAGAGAATCATGGATGAAATAGCCTAGAAAGGAAGCAAAGAGACCCCCCCCACACATTTATATTTGAATCGGGGAAGGGGGAAACACCCCCCCCCTCTCTTGCTAGAACAGGACAGAGGCTGCTGGCAGCCAAAAAATAAAGCAGCAAAGTTGGGCTGATAGATTGCTCTTAAGCATGGAGGTTCCATCATCCATTCATATATTTTTTTTAAAGTTACAGATGTTTTTTCCCCAAGAAGTCTTGTTCAGCTGGTCTTGGACGTCATCTGAGACTGGGTCAAGGGGAGAACGGGCTAGGGGCAGTCCTCGTCTTACGACCACAGTTTTGATTTTGACGGGCGAGCCAGTGGTTTTAAGGGAGTTTCACCCTGTTTTACGACCCCAGTCGTTAAGTGAATCTGGCTTTACTTGTCAGAAGGTCGCAGAAGCGGATCACGTGACAGACACACCCCGGGGACCGTCATAAATGTGAATCAGTTGACAAACATCCAGATTTGGACCACTTTTTTTGGTGATTTAAAAAAAAACAGTTGTAGATTGAGGACTTCGGAGGACTGCAGAGATTCACTTAGCGTCTGTGGCGAGAAAGGTTGTAAAATGTAAAATGCTTGGAATGGAAATCCCGGGCACAATTGTAGACGTACGTTGAGGACTAGCGGCATGCAAACTGGTTTAAGAAATCCTCAGGGCAGCTTCCTGCACAGAAGCAGTAGAACCAGCTGCTACCCAGCCACCCACCCACCCCCAAATCTCCTGCCATTCAGGAGCTCAGAGAAGCGCCCTTCAACCAGGAACCTGTTTCCTCGCCTTCCCCTTCGGGCATCCTGCCTCTTTCCCTCTGTCGCAATCCGAACTCGGGACCAGCACCTGGGTTATGTGTCCATGAAGTTTTCTTGACTCTGGTTTTCAGAAATTATTTACTCTTCCTTTCTTCCTGGGTTGCGCAAGAGGCAGAGCCCCTAAATCACTAACCTGGTTGGGTCCCCGAGGCAGGATTCGAACTCGGGTCTCCCCATTTCAGAGGCCTCCAACCTCGGCAGCTTTCAAGACTTCTTGGCTTTAAGACCCAGAATTTCTCCAGCCCACTTTTAAGACTTGCAGACTTCAACTCCCAGAATTCCCCAGCCAACTTTTAAGACTTGCAGACTTCAACTCCCAGAATTCCCCAGACAACTTTTAAGACTTCTGGACTTCAACTCCCAGAATTCCCCAGACAACTTTTAAGACTTCTGGACTTTAACTCCCAGAATTCCCCAGCCAACTTTTAAGACTTGCAGACTTCAACTCCCAGAATTCCCATCAACTTTTAAGACTTCTGGACTTTAACTCCCAGAATTCCCCAGCCAACTTTTAAGACTTCTGGACTTCAATTCCCAGAATTCCCCAGCCAACTTTTAAGACTTCTGGACTTCAATTCCCAGAATTCCCCAGACAACTTTTAAGACTTCTGGACTTCAATTCCCAGAATTCCCATCAACTTTTAAGACTTCTGGACTTCAACTCCCAGAATTCCCATCAACTTTTAAGACTTCTGGACTTTAACTCCCAGAATTCCCCAGCCAACTTTTAAGACTTCTGGACTTCAACTCCCAGAATTCCCCAGACAACTTTTAAGACTTCTTGAAGTCCAGAAGTCTGAACGTTGCCCAGCCTGGGATCCCTGCTTCTCCTTCCCAGGGGTCTTCTGTCACTCCTCCAAGCCATGGTGCCCTTGTGTCTCGCCCCACTTCCACCTGGCTGCCCCTGGGGGAGGACGAGAAAGTCAACTTTGCCCCACCTCCCTCGCCCTTTTCTGGCACAGAAGTTGGTCCAGCCTGATCTCCCAGCTGTGCCCGAAAGGGCCCTGGAACGCCCAGCCCCCAAATGGGGGTGGGAGGGGAGGCAAATACCCAGCATTGCCATTGTTGAAAGTGAGGGGGGGGGGGAGTGGTGGAGGAACAGGGCAGCTCTCTGGAGGGGAGTGGGCCGAACTGCGTGTAACTGGAACAAAAGCTTCTAATGCCCCCATTGTATTCTCTCGCACAGCCACGCTGTAAAGCTAAAACAACAATTTTGTGTGCCCGGAGCAGAAGAGGCTATGGGGGCCTTTCGCAGCAAGCCCACCAAGGACACCCACACACCCTGCTGCTGTTAGAGCAGGGGTCCCCAACCTTTGCAACTTTAAATCTGAAGGACTTCAGCTCCCAGAATTCTCCAGCCATCAAAGCTGCCAGTGTCAGGGCCTGGGCCAGAGGTCTCCAACCTTTGCAACTTTAAATCTGAAGGACTTCAGCTCCCAGAATTCTCCAGCCAGCAAAGCTTCAGCAAAGTCCTTCAGCAAAGCTGGCTGGAGAATTCTGGGAGCTGAAGTCCTTCAGACTTAAAGTTGCAAAGGTTGGAGACCCCTGTGTTAAGAGGGCTGTGCAGGGTGCAGGTGACTTTTGTGCCTCCCCCCACCCACCCCCAGCCCTTCTCTTCCGATGCCCCACTGACAACTCCAGCACCGAGACTTTGGGCCTGCTGGGGCAGCCTTGGCATTCCTAATGGGGGTGGGGGGGTGGGCAGGATGAGTTGGTGGGCTTCAGGACTCAAGGCTGCCAAAGGCAAGAGTTAACCTTGTGTTGAGGAGGGGGGGGGGTTCCAATACATCCCATAAACAAACAAACAAACAAACAAACAAACAGTTCCCAGGAAGCCCCAGCCCCCCTTGGAGAGAGATGGCACGGGGGAGCCCCCCCCCCGCACCTGCCCACCTGCCAAGGCTTCTTACCTGTGGAAAAACACAGCAACAGGTGAGAGGAAGGGGAGGTGGTCTCCACCAGGTCACTGAAGGCCCCGGGCAGCTGCCACATCCTGCGGGGGGGGGGGGGGGAGAATCATCAGGGTCAGCAGAAAGGAAGAGCCCCCTCCCCACCACGGAGAAAAGTTAGGGGGGGGGAGGTAAAATTAGCCTCTTCCCGGTCTCAGCCGCTTTTCCAGCCCCCCAAAGGTGGCAACAGGTTGGCAGAGTTTCCCCTCCAGCCCCCCAGCAAAGAGGCAGAAGAGGAGCCCAGAGCGACCCCTCCCCAACCGTCCAACCGGCCGAGCCCAGCCTCCCCAAGCCCCGCATGGAGGGGCGACGGGGGTCCCGCTTCGCAGCCCGGGCGGCCAGGGCTCCGCGGCGTTCCCGGCGGGTGGGCGGGGGCTCCGGAGGCGGCCTTTCCCTGGCCCGGCGCTCTGTGCGCGCTCAGAGGCTGCCCGGCGGGGCGGCTCACCCGACGACGGCCCAGAGCCCGGCCACCACGGAGTGCGCCAGGGAGACGAGCAGGTTCCTCCAGCGCCAGGTGCGGGTGGCGTCGTGGCGGACGTAGGCGGGCAGCGGGCAGCGGGTCAGCGACCACCGGAGGGCCGCGAAGGCCAGCGACGAGCCGGCCACCAGCCCGGCCGAACGCAGCCACGGGGCCATCGCCGCTCGCCCGCCCGCCCGCTCGCCCGCCCCAGCCCACGTGCGCTCCCGCGGGGGAGGGCCCCGCGCCCCGCCCCCCGGCCACGCCCCCCGGGGGGTTCCCCCAGTGGGGGTGGGCGGGGCCCGTGCCCGGCTGGCACCTGTCCGTGAGCTGCGCAGGTGCCCGGCAGCCGTTGCAGCCGTTGGGCGAAGCGCAGGGATGCTGGGCGGGCGGGATGCGCGGGATCCAGCGAGGGATGGTCGGAACTGCGGGCGGATCGGCCTTTGCGACCGCCGTGGAAGCCCAGGACTGGCAGGCTGTCGTGTCAAACCCAACTTCCCTCCAATCCAAGTTTGTGGACAG
This sequence comes from Rhabdophis nuchalis, assembly GCA_039707465.1. Classification (NCBI taxonomy): domain Eukaryota; kingdom Metazoa; phylum Chordata; class Lepidosauria; order Squamata; family Natricidae; genus Rhabdophis; species Rhabdophis nuchalis. The sequence continues at coordinate 410,657,447 of CM077643.1, forward strand.
GAGTTGAGCTTTGCCCCGTTTTGCGTCTTTTCTCGCCACTGTTGTTAAGGGAAACCCTGCAGTTGTTCAGTGAGTCACACGGTTGTTAAGTGAATCTGGCTTCCCTCAGTGACTTCGCTTGCCAGAAGGTCACAAAAGCGGATCACGTCACCCTCCCGGACACTGCAACCGTCATAAATACGACTCAATCGCCAAGCATCCGAATTTTGATCACGTGACCATCAGGGAGGTTACAACGGTCGTAAGTGTGAAAAAGGGTCACGAGTCACTTTTGTTTTGCTCCATTTTACAACCTTTGCTGCTGCTGCTGCTGCTGTTAAGTGAATCATTCAGTGAGTCACAGAGTTGTTAAGTGAAAAAGTTTTGGGCTCAACTGTAGTCCAGCTGTATTTCCCACGGGGAATTTGGAGGTTTTGACGATTATAAACTTAATCAATGCTTCTGTCGGTGCGCCCAGGAAAGAAATGCCAATCTTCCCAGATTTATTTATTTATTTGATGCCTACCACGTGGGGGATGGGGGTCTATTCTAGGTGGCTTATAACAATAAAATAATAATAATAATAATAATAATAATAATAATAATAATAATAATAATAATAATCTTTATTGTTGTTGTAAAAATTACAATGAAATTGGTTATAATAAATAAATAAATAAAAGTAATAAATGAAAAGAAGTATGTGTTTAAAAGATCCTAATATAAAAGATACCATGCCTATATTTTATCTAATCACCTTATCTTCCTATGACTTTAATAACTTTGTTGCTTGTGTCTTAATGATTTAAATTGTTTAATTGGTATCCCGGTATGATTTACTTTGATTGTTTATTTAGTATACATGACTATATCACTCAGGGTTGTATCTAATTTTTATGACGATTGCAACCAAGATCTGTCACTATTGTGTTTTTTTCCTAGAAAAGTTTTTTATTTTTTATTCTCTACTAGCCGTTCCTGGCCAGGCATTGCTGTGGCCCAGTCTGCTTAAATGGCCAACCAATCTGTGTGTAGAGCTACACCTGCACAAACAAACACATACACACAACCACCGTATAACCCCCAACCTACCTACCTACCCCCTTTCTCCCCCACCCTTCTCTATCCCTATAGCTGCCTACCTACCTGCCTACTGTATTGTCCCTATTTCTCTCTATCCCTCTACCTACCTACCTACTGCATTTCTCCCTCCCTCTCTCTATCCCTATAGCTGCTACCTACCTGCCTACTGTATTTCTCCCTCTTTTTGAACAAACTCTTGTTACATTTATAGGTAAAATTGTATAAAAATATACAATTATAGGTATGCATTCACATAGTTATTATTCTTTTTATTCTAACCTCTCCCCTCCTCCCTCTTCTCCTTCCTGCCCTCTCTCCTTTTCTCCCTTCTTCCTTTCTCATCTCTATCTTCCTTCCCTCCTCTTCCTCTCCTCTCCTCCTCTCTTCCTTTCTTTTTCTATTATTGTAGTTGTCTCTTCCTGCTCTTTCAACTATTGTTGCACCCTGAGAGCTTCTGCACCGGAGATGAATTCCTCGTGTGGCTAATCACACTTGGCCAATCAAGAATTCTATTAATTAATGCTTGCCAGCAGTCCTGACCCAAACTCACATTGTGAATTCCCCCACAGTATTTTGGGTGGGGAGATGCTGGAAGAAGCTGCCCTGGATTCTTTAGAGGGAATTTAGACCTGCTGGCAGCTGCATAGAGAGAAGGGCAGGCCAGGAAGCCTGCAGGGTGTCAATTAAAACCCAATTTCCTGGCATTTCTGCCCACCCAGGCTCCCTCCGGCACCTCCTGCAACCAGCTGTGGGCACTGGAAGGTGCCACGTCAAGAAATCCCGTTTCTTTCCTTCTGAGGTTTTTTTTTTTAAGCACTCTCCTTCTCTCATGCTGCCTTCCCCAGCTTCTGGCTCTTCTCCGCCCAGAAAATTTACAATACCACAATTCAATAGCAGAGTTGGAAAGGAACTTGGAGGTTTTCTAGTCCAACCCCCTGCCTAGGCAGGAAGCCCTATACCGGTTCAGATAAATGGCTATCCAACCTCTTCTGAAAGACTTCCGGGGTTGGGGCATTCACAACTTCTGGAGGCAACTTCTGTTCCACTGGTTAATTGTTCTCACTGTCAGGAAATTTCTCCTTAGTTCTAAGTTGCTTCTCTCCTTGATTAATTTCCACCCATTGCTTCTTGTTCTGCCCTCAGGTGCTTTGGAGAATAGTTTGACTCCCTCTTCTTTGTGGCACCCTCTAAGATACTGGAAGACTGCTCTCCTGTCTCCCCTGGTCCTTCTTTTCATTAAACTAGACCTACCCAGTTCCTGCAACCGTTCTTCTTATGTCTTAGTCTCCAGTCCCCTCATCCTCTTTCTTGCTCTTCTCTGCCCTCTTTCCAGAGTCTCCACATCTTTTCTACATCGTGGCGACCAAAACTGGATGCCCTACTCCAAGTGTGGCCTTCCCAAGGCATTACAAAAGTGGTATTAACCCTTCACGGGATCTTGATTCTCTCCCTCTGTTGATGCAGCCTAGAACTGGGTTGGCTTTTTTGGCAGCAGCTGCCCACGGCTGGCTCCCATCTAAATGGTCGTCCACTAGGACTCCAGGATCCCTCTCACAGTGACTACTATTTAATTTATTTCTTTCATTTTTAGAGCCGCCAACCTCAGTCAAGCGGGACTTTTCTCTGTGGAAGGAGGGGGGGTCGTGGGGGAGCAGCCTCAGGAAAAAAATGTTCTTTTATTCTGCTCTGCAATACTAAGAGGGGGGGCTGCACCTTCACAGTGGTGAATTCTGGGAGTTGAAGTCCACCTTGTCTCAAATAATAATAATCTTTATTGTCATTGTACTAAAATTACAATGAAATTGGTTAAATTGGTTAAATTGGGTCCTTTGCGGAGAAGGGCGGGATATAAATGTAAATAAACTAAACTAAACTAAACTAAACGTTCCTAAGGGCCTCCTGCTTGAGCAGGGGGCTGGACTAGATGACCCCCGAGACCCCTTGCCCCGCCCCGCTCTTTGCTTCTTCTTCGGCCGCCTTTGCTGGCCTTTGCGGAGCGAGAACGGCGCGGCTTGACCCCCGCCGGCCCCCGTAGGCGGCCGCGCCCGGCGGGGTCGCCATGGCAACGCGAGGCCCCACGGCCGCGGCCTACTCCTCCTCGGCGGCGCCCGATGGAGAAATACGAGCGGATCCGGGTGGTCGGGCGGGGGGCGTTCGGGTGAGGACGGGGGGGGCTCCGTGGGGAGGGGGCGGGAGGGGGAGGAGCCAATGGGAGCCCCCCCTCCTCCCGGCTCGAAAAGCGGTTCTTAATGATGATTTGGGGTGGGGTGGGGGGGCGTTGACGTCAACGTGGATGCGTGGGACTACCACGCCCATCGTCCACAGCCGGCAAGCCAAAGGCCTTTAGTCTACAGCTCTCCCCCTCCCCCCACCCCGCTGCGCCCTTCCAAGGGGAGGGTCTTCTCCTCCCAAGATGGGCTTTGTAGTCCCCCCCCCAAATGGCGACCCCAGAGGAAGCCCCCTCCCCCTCCCTTTGCACCCCACGGGGAAACTGAGGCACAGACAGGGCACCATCTCTCAGGCCGGCTGGGCTCCCCAAGGAGGGTCCACTCCAAGCTGAAGCCCCCCCACCCATGGGGAAGGAGCCCCCCTATGGCCCCCAAGGCCACCATCTCTCCCCTTGGTGCTCCAGCTGCCCTGCAAAAGGGGCTCAGGGAGTGGGAGGGGGGGCCACCTGCACCCCCACGAGGGGGAAGCCCCCCATGTGCCCCATTGCCCCTTCCCACCTCTAGATGTACGCAGCTGCCCTGCAAAGGGGGGCTTAGGGAGTAGGAGGGGGAGCAGCTGGAATCCCCCCCTATTGCCCCCCCCCACCTCTTGACATATGCAGCTGCCCTGCAAAAGGGGGCTGAGGGAGTAGGAGGGGGGGCCAACTGGTCCCCCCATGAAATAGACCCCCCCCCATATACCCCATTGCCCCCCACCTCTTGACGTACTGGTTTGCTCCACCAAAGGGGGCTCAGGGAGTAGGAGGGGGCCAGCGTGACCCCCGTTAGGGGAAAGCCCCCCCCTCCAATGTGCCCCATTCCCCCCTCCCCCCACCTCTTGACGTACTCAGCTGCCCTGCAGAAGGGCTCAAGGAGTGGGAGAGAGCCAAGCTGGTCTCGTCTCCCCCCCCCAAATGGGTGAATCCCACCATGCCCTGCCCACGACCCCTTTGACCTGCCAGGCTGCCCCGCAAAAGGGGGCTCAGGGGGGGGTGAGGTGGGGGGCCTTAGCCCCCATGTAGGATGAACACACAACCCTCCGTGCCCCTTGACCTGCAGGATCGTCCACTTGTGCCTGCGCCGGCTGGACCAGAAGCTGGTCATCCTGAAGCAGATCCCGGTGGAGCAGATGACCAAGGACGAGCGCCTGGCGGCCCAGAACGAGTGCCAGGTGCTGAAGCTGCTCCACCACCCGCACATCATCGAGTACTACGAGAACTTCCTGGAGGACAAGGCCCTGATGATCGCCATGGAGTACGCACCGGGTAAGGGGCCCGCGGGCAGCACCGGGCGCCTCCTGACCTCGAAGGGTAGGGCAGCTCTGCCCACCAAAGGGTCGGGACCCTTGGTCAAATGGGAAGGTGCCAACGGGCAGCACTGGGCACCTCCTGGCCTCGGAAAGCTGGCTTTGCCTGCCAAAGGATGGAACCCTGGGTCCAATAGGCAGATGCCAAGGGGCAGGCCTGGGTGCCTCCTGGCCTTGTAAGGGAAGCCCACCAATGGGTTGAACCCTGGTTCTATGGGCAGGTGCCAATGGGCTCCCCTGGCTTCCCCTCAAAAGGGGAAGCTTTGCCCACTAAAAGGGGTGGCAGCCCTTCCACAGAAGGAGGCAGAGGGAAAGATGTCACACTTACTCAGAGTTGGAAGGTGGCAACCCTGGGCAGGCGCCCTGATCAGCTCAGCCCAGGCAGAGACGGATGGTATCTGGGTGGGAGGCCAGGAGGAATTCTGGAGGTTGAAGTCCACAACGTCCCACAAGGTTGGAACCTTTAACTCCTAGGATCAAGGGGGACGCTCCTAGCCACTTCCCCTGAACCCCACAACTTCAGCGGCTGTGGGGGCTTCGTCACTGGGGTTCTTTTAAGACAGGGATGTCCAAACTTGGGAACTTTGAGACTATGCTGGCTGGGGAATTCTGGGAGTTGAAATCCACAAGTCTTAAAGTTCCCAAGTTTGGACATCCCTGTTTTAAGAAGATGGGCTTTAATGTCGTTGTGCCAGGTGCAATGACACTAAAATAAAATAAAATAAATGAAAATAAACTAAACTAAATGAAGATAAACTAAACTAACTAAACTAAACTAAACTAAACTAAAAAACTAAAATAAAATAAAATAACAAAAAAAACTAAAATAAAATAAAATAAAATAAAATAATAAAAAAGAGAGATTGGACAGCCACTTGTCTGAAATAATGTAGGTCTTCCTGCTTGAGCAGAGGGCTGGACTGGAAGACCTCCAAGGTCCTTTCCCGCTCTATTCTGATTGATTGATTGATTGACGGGAGCTAGGGAATTTGCCTAGAGCTAGCCCTAGCCCCATGAAAGCCCCCCCCCCCCCCCCGCCCTATATTTGGCAGGCCTCTCCCCTCTCCCCCGAAGTGCTGGGATCAGATTGGATCAACTGAAGAGGAGAAGGCTGGCTGGGTGCCAGGCTTTTGTTAAATGTTTATCATGCGCTTCGTTTTTTGCTTTCATTACAGTTTTTATGGGTTTTTACTTTGCATTGGGAGACGCCCGGAGCTGGATTATAAAACGGGTGGCTGTATAAATGTTTTGCATGAAGAAATGCATTAAATAAATGAGCAGGGCCAAAAGGACTTTGGGGAAGGCAGTGGCCAAGCGGCTCCATAGCAGAGAAAACCATCCTCCGAATTCATCCCTGGGAGTTTTGCTCCGCTCTGTCTGAATTTTATTGGCGTGGAACGGACGGAAGAAGACAACGGAACCGGTTATTGCAAGCCGATTTCTAAATATGCAGCATTTCTGGCCGCTTATTCACCAGCCCTATTCAGGTTCAGAGGCCTGAATTTATCACGGCCTTGACCACAAGCATGAGGAACTCTGCGCAAGGGAGTCTTTGACTTACAACCACAAGGATTTCTGTGGCCAAGCCAGCCCAGTTCTTAACTGAGGGTTCTTGTTTTGCCACGGCTGTTGAAGGAAGTGTGCAAATCCTTAAGCAAATCCAGTTTCCCCCTTGATTTCGCCTGTTAGAAGCAGCCTTGGAAGGTCACAAATGATGATCATTTGGACACTGCAGCCGCCATGAATTGAAGTCAGTTGCAAGCCCCAAAATGTTGATGAGCATAGGGATGCTAAGGCCAGTTTTGGTCCCCACGATGTAAAAAAGATGTGGAGACTCTGGAAAGAGGGCAGAGAAGAGCAACCAGGAGGATGGGGGGACTGGAGGCTCAAACATACGATGGACGGTTGCAGGAACTGGGCCTGGCTACTCTAGGGAAGAGAAGGAGGAGGGGAGACAGGAGAGCATCTTCCAATGTTGGAGGGGCTGCCCCAGGGAGGAGGAAGGGGGTCAAGCTATTCTCCAAAGCCCCCGAAGGCCAGAGAAGGAAGAATGGATGGAACCTGACCAAGGAGAGATTCCACCTGGAAATAAGGAGGAATTTCCTGACAGGGAGAACCATCAACCCATGGAACAGAAGCTGCCTTCAGAAGTTGTGGGAGCTTCATCCCTGGAGGCTTTCAAGAAGAGACTGGACAGAAATGGTGTAGGGTCTCCTGCTTGGGCAGGGGGTTGGACTAGAGGACCTCCAGGGTCCCTTCCAACCTCCGTTATTTTTCTATTCTTTTGCCTTTATTCAATAATACAATAGCAGAGTTGTAAGGGACCTTGGAGGTCTTCTAGTCCAACCCCCTGCCTAGGCAGGAAGCCCTATACCATTTTAGACAAATGGCTATCCAACATCTTCTTGAAGACTTGCAGTGTTGGGGCATTCACAACTTCTGGAGGCAATTTCTGTTCCACTGGTTAATGGTCCTCACTGTCAAGAAATTCCTCCTCGGTTCTAAGTTGCTTCTCTCCTTGATTAATTTCCACCCATTGCTTCTTGTTCTGCCCTCAGGTGCCTTGGAGAATGGCTTGACTCCCTCTTCTTTGGGGCAACCCTTGAGATACTGGAAGGCTGCTCCCCTGTCTCCCCTAGTCCTTCTTTTTATTAAACCAGACCTACCCAGTTCCTGCAACCGTTCTTCATTTGTTTGAGCCTCCAGTCCCCTCATCCTCTTTCTTCCTCTTCTCTGCTCTCTTTCTAGAGTCTCCACCTCTTTTCTACATCTTGGCAACCAAAACTGAATGCAAATATTCCCAGTGTGGCCTTCCCAAGGCATTACAAAAGTGGTATTAACCTTTCACTGGATCTTGATTCTCTCCCTCTGTTGATGCAGCCTAGAACTGGGTTGGCTTTTTGGGCAGCTGCTGCCCACGGCTGGCTCCTATTTCAATGGTTGTCCACTAGGACTCCAAGATCCCTCTCACAGTTGCTCCTATTGAGCCAGGTCCCACCTGTACTGTACCTGTGCATTTGGTTTTCCTTGCCTAAGTGTAGAACCTTCCTCTTTGCCTTCCTGCTAAGTGGAAGCTGAACTCAGGGCTGGCCTACAAAGCCAGCTATTCCTGAACTGCTCTCCCAATGGGTCTCTCTGAGGAACGGCCCAGGACTTCTGGGAGTTGGAGTCCACCAGCAGTAAAGTCACACACACACACCCGCCTGCCCTCAAGGGCCTTGGACCCCCTTGCAGAGAAGGGCCGATACTCATGTAACGTCCACACTACCTCTGGTTGGGGGGCTCTGGCCTGCAGGGGAAGGGTCTCCCTCCCCTCTCTCCTAGCTCCCCAGGAGACTCTGGGTGGTACAGGAAGTCCTCAACTTACGACCACAACCCAGCCCAAAGCTCATGTTGCTAAGTGAGACCGTTGTTGAGTGAACATCGTCCCATTTTTTAAGGACCTTCCTCGCCACAGTTGCTGCTGTGACGTTAGTCCCACAAGTCATTAAGCGAATCCGGCTTTCCCCAACGAACTTTGGCTCACGTGACCCTGGGACACTGCGACCGTCATAAATACGAGTCAGTTGCCAGGCATCTGGGTGGCAGAGGTGCCGCAGCGGTCGTAGGTGTGAAACATTTCACTATTTTCAGTGCTGTTGTAACTTCAGACCAGAGGTTCCCAAACTTGGCAACTTTAAGACTAGTGGACTTCAACTCCCAGAATTCTCCAGCCAGCTCTGCTGAAGTCCACAAGTCTTAAAGTTGCCAAGTTTGGGAACCTCTGCTTCAGACGGTCACTAAACAAGCTGCCGTTAAGGCGAGGACTGCCTGTGGCCCGACTCAGCAGACCCTTCCTCTCCCCATTCTCAGCCTCAGTGAAAGACCTCTGGCTTCCCCCTCCCTCCCACAGGACCCTCCCCCAGGATCACAGGGAGGGGGGGGGCAAGAGGGGTGTCCGACCACCTGGGTGTCTGTACTAGCCGGTGTTGCACCAACCTGACATACTTGCACAGTAGTGCCATGGGGAAGGAGAAGGGGTGGGGGGGACTTCAGGAAGCAGCCTCTGCCCTCTTCCCCCCTCCTCCATGCAGCAAGGGAGACCCCCGCCCCACGTTACCCCCTCCTCCTCCTCTCCAGCCCCAGGCTCCACAGGGATTGGGGAGGGGGTGAGGGGGGGGTAGAAGCTGCTAACACCTGGCCTGCTGTGTGTGTGTGGGGGGGGGGGGCTGCTGGGCCCAAGGAAGCCCTCCTACCCTCCTTCCAGAGGCAAGTGTGTCCTTGTGTTTGAGTGTACGTGTGGAGTGTGTCAGATTTCAGAAGGGGGGGGGGAAGTGAAGAGAGGCACTCCCTACAAGAGTCAGCCCCATGGGGGAGGGGGGGGCTTGCCAACAAAGGCCTGCTTGTGTGTGCCTCCTTCCACACAGCCCCCTGGCACGGCTGCCTAACAGGTTGGGCCGGTTCTGCCCTGGGAGAAGTGTGTGTGTTTGTGTGGGGGGGGCACAAGTTTCCTTCCTTCTGTTTTTCTGGATCCCTTAACTCTTGGAGGGTCTTCTCCCTTCGGCCAGAGGGCTCTCTCTCTCTCTCTCTCTCTCTCTCTCTTTCTTTCTCTCTCTCTCTTTCTTTCTCTTTCTCTTTCTCTCGTTCTTTCTCTCTCATTCTCTTTCTCTCTTTCTTTCTCTCTCTCTCATTCTCTTTCTCTCTTTCTTTCTTTTTTCTTTCTTTCTTTCTCGCTCTCTTTCTCTCTCTCTCTCTTTCTCTCCCTCTCTTTCTCTCTTTCTCTCTCTCTTTCTCATTCTCTCATTCTCTCTCTCTTTCTCTTTCCCTCTCTCTCATTCTCTTTCTTTCTCTCTTTCTCTCTTTCTCTCTTTCTCGTTCTTTCTCTCTCTCTCTCATTCTCTCGTTCTTTCTCTCTCTCTCTTTCTCTTTCTCTCTTTCCCTCTCTCTCATTTCTTTCTCTCTTTCTTTCTTTCTTTCTCTTTCTTTCTTTCTCTCTTTCTCGTTCTTTCTCTCTCTTTCTCGTTCTTTCTCTCTCTCTCTTTCTCTTTCTCTCTCTCTTTCTCATTCTCTCGTTCTTTCTCTCTCTCTCTTTCTCTTTCTCTCTTTCCCTCTCTCTCATTCTCTTTCTCTCTTTCTTTTTCTTTCTTTCTTTCTCTCTTTCTCTTTCTCGTTCTTTCTCTCTCTTTCTTTCTCTCTCTCTCTTTCTCATTCTCTCGTTCTTTCTCTCTCTCTCTTTCTCTCTTTCCCTCTCTCTCTCTCTCTCTCTCTCTCTCTTTCCCTCTCTCTCTCTCTCTCTCTCTGTCTCTGTGATTCCCAGGCCCTGGGGGCTGGGGCCCTCCTCCGCCGCCCCTCCCCTTGGCCCAGGGGCCTGGAATCCGAAGGGTTTGGTTCTGGATGGGATTCCTGCGTGGTTGAACCCTTCCCAGCCCCGCCTGGCTCTCTGCAGCAGGCAAAGGGTCCTGGTTGGAGAAGCCTGGAATTTTATTTTATTTTATTTTATTAAATTTATACCCCGCCCTTCTCCTTGTTAGGACCCAGGGCGGCGCACAGGCATCTAAAAACACAGAAATACAATAAATATCAATTAAAATGTAATTAAATTCATTAACCCGTGCTAAAAACCCAATATTAAAAACCCTACCAAATTACAAATTTCCTTAAAACGTCAGAAACGGGGGGCTTGTTGGAATAAGTACGTCTTAAGACGTTGGCGGAAGAGGCGGAGGTCCAAGATTGTGTGAAGGTCGGGGGATAGGTCGTTCCAGAGGGCCGGGCCCGCCACAGAGAAGGCCCTTCCTCTGGGTGTCGCCAACCGGCATTGCCTGGCCGACGGCACCCGAAGAAGACCCTCTCTGTGGGAGCGGATCGGACGAAGGGATGTATGGGGCAGGAGGCGGTCTCGTATATAGCTAGGCCCCGAGCCATGGAGCGATTTAAAGATGGTCGTCAACACCTTGAAGCGCACTCGAAAGGCCACAGGCAGCCAGTGCAGCTCGCGCAGGAGAGGTGTTACGTGGGTTTGCCTTGGGGCACCCATAACCACCCGCGCGGCCGCATTCTGCACTAACTGTAGCTTTCGAGTGCACCTCAAGGGAAGCCCCATGTAGAGAGCGTTACAGTAATCCAGCCGGGATGTCACAAGCGCTTGAGTGACTGTGTGAAGGGCTCCCCGGTCCAGTAAGGGGCGCAACTGGCGTATCAGGCGTATCTGATAGAACGCCCCCCTGGCCACGGCTGCCACATGGTCCTCCATGGACAGCCGGGAATCCAGGAGGACGCCCAAGTTGCGCGCCCTCTCCACGGGGGCCAGTTGTTCGCCCCCAATGGCCAGAGTTGGACTTATCTGGCTGAACCGGGGTGCCGGAAACCACGGCCACTCAGTCTTGGACGGGTTGAGTCTGAGTTTGTTACTACCCATCCAGATCCGTATGGCCTCCAGACACCAGGACAGCACCTCGACGGCATCGTTGGGGTGGTTTGGGGTGGATATGTACAACTGAGTGTCATCAGCGTACAGATGGTACTCCACCCCAAAACCACGGATGATCTCGCCCAGTGGCTTCATGTAGGTGTTGAACAGAAGTGGCGAGAGGACCAACCCCTGAGGAACCCCACATGTGAGGGGCCTCGGGGCCGACCTCTGCCCTCCTGCCAACACCCATTGCGACCGACCAGAGAGGTAGGACGTGAACCACCGTAAAACGGTGCCTCTCAGCCCCAACCCCCCCAATCGGTGCAATAAGATACCATGGTCGATGGTATCAAAAGCCGCTGGACAAGGATAGAGGAACAACCTCTATCCCGTGCCCTCCAGAGATCATCCACCAACGCGACCAATGCCGTCTCAGTGCTGTGCCCGGGCCGGAAGCCGGACTGGCGCGGGTCTAGATAATCAACTTCCTCCAGGTGACGGGGAAACTGTTGAGCCAGCACACTCTCGACAACCTTCACTAAAAAGTGAAGGTTGGAGACGGGACGATAGTTCTCTAACAGAGCCGGGTCCAGGGATGGCTTCTTGAGGAGGGGCCTTACTACCGCCTCTTTCAAGACGGTGGGCAAATACCCCTCACTCAGAGATGAATTCACAATGCCCTGGAGCCAGCCTCGTGTCACCTCCCAGGATGCCAGTACAAGCCAGGAGGGGCACGGGTCCAATAAACATGTGGTGGCTCTAAGGTTCCTCCGCAACCTGTCCATATCCTCGGTAGTAACAAAGTCGAACTCCTCCCAAGGTGTAATCTCAAGACCAGCACCGGACGCCCCGACCGGACCACTAGTGGAGGGCAACTCGTTCCGAATCTGAGTGATTTTGTCCTGCAGGAAAACTCCAAATTCCTCTGCTCGACCCTACAGAGGGGCTTCCCGCGGCCTCAAATGCAAGAGGGAGCGGGTCACCCCAAACAGGGCGGCAGGGCGGTTTTCCGCGGACGCGATAAGGGTGGCACAATACTCACGTTTGGCCACTCTTAGCGCCACTAAATAAGTCCTAATATGGTCTCTCACTAGTGTTCGGTCAGCTTCGGATCGAGAAGATCTCCATCTGCTCTCTAGGCGTCTCTTGCGGCGTTTCATCTCCCGAAGCTCCTCGGTAAACCAAGGAGCCTGGGTGACTCGACGCCGCATGAGAGGCCGCAAGGGCGCGACTCGGTCCAAGGCCCCCGTGGCCGCACTATATACCATGCGGCCACTAGGTCCTCAGTCGAGCCGTGGGACAGGGACACAGGTACTGGCCCAAGCTCCCTCTGGAACCTTTCCGGATCCATCAGGCGCCTGGGGCGGAACCAATTCGGTGTCTCCGGTTCCGCCTCCCCGCGGTGGGGTGTGACGGTTGGAAAGTCTATCCGAAGGAGAGAGTGATCTGTCCATGACAAGGGTAAGATGACTAAATCCCCTGTTCCAAGATCACTAATCCAGTGTCCAGAGACAAAAATCAGATCCAGCGCGTGTCCTCCCTCGTGAGTGGGGCCCTGAACTACTTGGGTCAGGTCCATGGCCGTCATGGAAGCCATGAACTCCCGAGCCGCCTCGGATGTTTCGCCCGCTGATGGCAGGTTAAAGTCCCCCATGACCATAAGTCTGGGGGTCTCCAGCGCCATCGCGGCAATCACCTCGAGTAGCTCGGGCAGGGCTGCTGTTACATAGCGGGGAGCCAGGTATACAACTAGCAAGCCCAACTGCCTCCCTAGGCCCCACTTCACGAAGAGGGACTCACAGCCGGTCGTCTGAGGCACAGTGGTCTCCTTCGGCTCCAGACTTTCCTTAACGATAACCGCCACCCCCCCACCCCTGCCTAGGGCCCTAGGTTGATGAAATGCACGGTAACCTGGTGGGCACATTTCCATGAGGGGTAGACCCCCCTCAGGGCCCAACCAGGTCTCCGTAATTCCCACCAGGTCCGGGTCCCCCTCTGACACAAGGTCATTTATGAGGGGGGCTTTGTTCACCACGGACCTGGCGTTGCAGAACATCAACCTAGGACCCCGGCTCTGTAGTCCCTGACCGCCTAGCCTACGAGCGGAGAACAGGGGGTTGGGGCAAGCGATCGCTCGTAGCCAGTGACCACGAGCCCCCAACCTACGATGGACATCCTGTCTCCCACCGCCCCTGCCCCCTCCCTAAGACCAACCGAATGGGACGGCCCTCAACAGAGACGACCCCTGGTCCCCCTCCCTAATGGACTCCTCCTTTATCCCACTTCCGCCTGCCGGCCCTATAACTTGACCTCCCCCTGACTGAATAAACCCTCCCCCCACCCCGGGACCCCTTAAAAGCCTGATTAAAAATTTGGATAAAAACCCCCTTAGTTTGCGCCTCGCCCACCTCTCTGGATCTATCAATCTATCCTCGAGGTGGGCCCGAGTTAGACCGGGGGGGCCAGGCCTGCGAGAGTGGGAGCTCCCTCAGGCGGAGAAGGTCTAACCTAGAGTACAACATCCTGAGGCCTCACAGGCATTTAAAAGGAGGAACTAAGATGTAAAAACTAAGATGTTAAAAAGCAGCAAGTCAGAATACATCACATAAAATGGCGATAAAACAAGCTGAAATTATGATGAAATTAAAATGCGGGGAGGTAGGAAGCTGTTCAAAATACACATGGAAAAAGGGGAGAAACTATCCAACCAAGGGAGGGGAAAGATGGGGGGGGGGGGGAGATGGAAAATAATAGTCCAAGACCGCATGAAGGGAGAATGGTCCAAAACCCTCTATTGAGCGGCTGGCTCAAGTTCTTTCCCCCCCCCCCCCCCCATAGTCTGGAATGGTCTTATTAGTCCAGTCTCCGCCTCCCTGGAACCATAAATCCACGGCTCGGCCTGTAGACTGTAGTCTTCACGTGTCCTGTTGTAAAACGCCCGGCTTGACCTCCATGTCCGTGTCCAGCGTCCTACGCCCTGGCTACCCAGCCTACCTCCTCTCCAAACCAAGCCAGTATGCCAGGGCAGATCTCCAACGGCCCCGGCTGATCCTATTGCCGGGACCGATTTTGGGACGCTTCCCCCGGCGTCGATCTTCCACCAGGCTGGGCGGCCATGCCACACTGCCACCACCATTTGCCGCCGCCACTCGCCATTCGCCACTCGTCGCAGCCCCGCCATTCTGACTCGGGCTGACAGGCCGCGCCGGGGGCCGCGCCGGGCTGCACCAGGCCATCATCGCCATTTGCCACCGCTAGCCGCCCGCCGCCGCTCACCACTCCCTGTAGCCCGCTGCTCTTTTTCGGGCTGTCCGGCCGCGCTGGAGCCGCTCGCCGCTAGCCGCCGCCCGCTGTTCGTTCCGGGCTGCCCACGCTAAGTCTGCCCACGCTGGGGGCAGCCCACTGTTCTCAATCGGGCTGCCCACACTGGCGGCCGCGCAGGGGCCGCGCTGAGGCCGCGCTGGGGCCGCGGCAGGCCGCACCACCTCACGATCTCTGGCCGCAGTCGCCCAAATCTCCCGCCTCCGCCGTCACCCCCACTCACACCAACTCGCCCGGGGGGACGGCAGGGCATCAGGCTTGCTGGGCCGGCCCTCAAAGTTGGTCGAGAGGGCCGGCAACGTCCTCCGGAGCCATCAGAAACCTCCGGGGATGAGCGTCCTCAAAGTTCCGACGCCATTCTCCTCGCGAATGTGCACCCCTTCCCATCTCCCGCCCCCCATCCCCATTCTCCCACCCCCCTTGTCCCTCTCCCCAAAGGGGCAACCAGCTGTAGGTCCCAGAATGCAGAATAACAGAACTGGGAGGGACGGTGGAGGTCTTCTAGTCCAGCCCCCTGCGGAAGAGACCATAGGCCTAGACCAGGGGGTGTCCAAACAGGAGAACCTTTAAGACTGGTGGACTTCAACTCCCAGAATTCCCCAGGCAACTTTCCCACTTAGGCGCTTCAACTCCCAGCATTCCCCAGCAGAATTCTGGGAGTTGAAGTCCAGAAGCCCGAAAGTTGCTCCTGTCTTAAAGCGAAGGCAGAGAGCCTGCCTGTCAAGTGGGGTTTGCGAGGGGTGTGTGTGTAAACCCTCCGAGGGACCCCCGGGGCCTAAGGCCGCCTCCCGCTTCCTCCCCCCCTGCGCAGGTGGGACCCTGGCCGAGTTCATCCATAAGCGGGGCAACTCCCTCCTGGACGAAGAGACCATCCTGCACTTCTTTGCCCAGATCCTGCTGGCCCTGCACCACGTCCACGCCAAGCAGATCCTGCACCGGGACCTCAAGACCCAGAACATCCTCCTGGACAAGCACCACACCACCCTCAAGATCGGGGACTTCGGCATCTCCAAGATCCTCAGCAGCAAGAGCAAGGCCTACACCGTGAGGGGCCCTTTGGGAGCTGGGGAGGGGGAGGGAGGGAGGGAGGGAGGGAGGGGTCTCCCCTGGCGTTCCTGGGCCAAGGGGGCCAGAGCCAGTTGGCAGAGTCCGCCATGGCTCTGGAGTTCATTGAGGGACACACCTGGGTGGTCTTTGACCTCAGAGAGGGTCAGGGCATGTGGTCAGCTGGATGTCACTCGCGTTGGGGGAATGGCCAAGCGCTAAGGCCGGACTTCCCTGAGACCCTCCCTCTCATTATAATCTGCCTTCCCTTCCTTCCCTTCCCCTCTTTCCTTCTTTTCCTCTTTCCTTTCCTCTTTCCTTCTTTTCCTCTTTCCTTTCCTCTTTCCTTCTTTTCCTCTTTCCTTTCCTCTTTCCTTCTTTTCCTCTTTCCTTTCCTCTTTCCTTCTTTTCCTCTTTCCTTTCCTCTTTCCTTCTTTTCCTCTTTCCTTTCCTCTTTCTCTTACTCTTTTCCCTGTCCCATCTTACACGCTCAAATGCAAAATGTGTTTTCTTTCTACTTCCTTTTGATAGTGAAAACGGAGCTAAATCCCCTCCCCCCAGGCCCCCTTTTTCAGCCAGGCCCCCCTCCTGCAGCCCCTCTGCCAGCAGCAGGAACGGGCCCTGTGGTGGTTACCCTGCAGCCTCCTGGCCTCCGTTTCTGCCTGCAGAGGCTCCCCAGGCCGGATCCGTTGCTGTCTGTGGGGATCCACAGGCAGGATCTAAGCCCCCTGCAGGCAGGACCCGGCCCCTGGGCCTTCAATTGGACTCCCCACTGCCAGCTCCCCATTAACCCAACCCGAGTTAAGTATACTCTCGTCTAGACCTTCCAGTCAAGGGCCCAATGTTTCCGCCGCTAATCGAGACGGTTGCTAAGTGAATTTTGCACCATTTCCCGCCTTTCCTTGGCGTCGCAGATAAGCGAATCGTGGCGTTTCTTAAGTCTGCAACACCGTCGTTAAGTGGATCTGGCTTCCCTCCGGGAGTTGACTTATCAGAAGAGGGATCCCCGGGGACTCTGCGACCGTCATAAATACGAGTCGGTGGCCAAGCGTCTGGATTTTGATCATGCGGCTGTGGGGGAGGCCGCCGGCCGCGTGAAAAACAGCCGTAAGTCGCTTTTTCCAGGGCTGCTGTGACTTTGAACGGTCGCTGAGTGAAGCGCTCTGAGTCGAGGACTTCCTGTCGTAGAAATACGATGGCTATTCTGTTTATTTCGCATTGAGTCCTCCTCCTCGGTCTCATCCAGGACCTGCCGTTGACAGGAGAGTGGCCGGAAGTGGGGCGGGGTGGGGTCTGCCTTGCCTCCTTGGGGGGCGTCTCAGGCAGCCTCCCCTTCCCCTGGGCTTAGCTCTCTGACCCACAAGTAGTCAGTTTCTCCTGCCAGCAGTCCTTGGCTTACAACTCTTTAGGGGGCCGTTCAAAGTTGCGACGGTACTGAAAAAAGTGACTTAGGGCTGACTTAGGCCTCCTTGGCAGCTGACTCGTATTTATGACGGTCGCAGCATCCCGGGGTCACGCGGGTTCCTCTTTTGCGACCTTCCGATGAGCAAAGTCCATGGGAGAAGCCGGATTCCCTCAACAACCGTGCTAAGCTGCAAAGATTCACTTAACAACGGGGGCAAGAAAGTTCACGAGGGAACCACGGCCTCACTTAGCAGCGGGAATTTGGGGCTCCATGCTAAGCGGGGGACTCCCTGTGGGTGACTGAGCTGGGGCAGGGAGGGGGGCCTGGATTTGCTGACGGGCATTCCTTGGGGGGGGGGGGGCTCTTTCCTTTTTTAAAAAAAATTAATATTTATTTTTTTGAAAAAATGTATTTATTTTTTATTAAAACAAAAATACAAAAAGGAAAAGTCATCATTCTGCATCTCTTTTCCTTTGGAAAGTATGTCGACTGGTTGCCCATAACTCTTGTGCATTTCTAGAGCCATCATTACTCATGAATCATCTCGTTTTATAGATTTTAGATCAAAAGATTCATTGTATATCTTAATATCATTACACCAGAATTCTCCTCTAATATTCCATATTTGGTCTATATCTTCTTCTTCAGACACGTCTTCCTTAAACATCACCACATAATGGCATCCATTGTCTCTTCCAAACATACATACACCTATATAAATATATCCTCTATGATTATTCCGTTACTCTTAATATAACTCATTGTTTATTAGCTGGTGGTTCTTCAATAACAATCTAAAACAGCCTTAAGTTTGCTAAAATTCTCCCCCATTTTTTTTAATATATATTTTTATTTATTCTTATAAAAATAAAATCATACAAACATAATTTTAAACATATTGCTGTCACAGCGCGAGAAAGCGATAACATTGAAATAACCAAACTTTACATTACCGTCCTAATAATAGGCCTAATATTTAACACCAACATTTACACTATATACAGCCCATCTAGTTAACCTACCTACTTCATCAATTCTTATTCGTCCTTTAATTTCTGATTGATATTATTTACCTATATCTGATTTAAACATATTTTAAACACAATCTTTCGCCCATTTTGTTAAATTACATCCATCAACATTCCTACAAATTAACAGTCTTATTATTTATGTCCAACCTCATACTCCTACATTTTTTCTACACATACATAGATACATAGATATATATCATTAGACTATAACATTATTATTAGTTTCTCTTATTGTAAATAATTATTAACTAACTAATAACCCTTCAATGATAGTCTAAAACAATCGAACCAGTTATCAATCATCAAAGGAGGACAACTTTCCTTATCAGCCAGTGTCTTTCCAGTAGGGAGTTGGACTCACCTCTCTGGCCATTTGTGGCCCCCGTCTCTTTTTATTCTTCTTTTTTGTAAAAGGATTTTTGTAAAACTCTTTCCTCAGGTGGTGGGCACCCCGTGCTACATCTCCCCCGAGCTGTGCGAAGGGAAGCCCTATAACCAGAAGAGCGACATCTGGGCCCTGGGCTGCGTCCTCTACGAACTGGCCAGCCTGAAGAGGGCCTTCGAGGCAGCCGTAAGCCCCCTGGGCCGGGGGGGGGGGAGGGTTGGGGGGAGAACCGCTGCCCTGGGATGCTTGAGCCCCCAGCCCACGCCACCCCTGGACAGGCTGACCGCTGCCACTTGGTGAAGCTCAGTCCGTGGTCAAAGGCTCTGTGGCCACCATGGCTTGAAGGGGGGGGAGGGTCTCTCACCTGGAGCAGAGGACCCCGTCTTATGGAGGGGGGCTTCCTAGGTGGGGGGTGGGCTGCACAGTGAGCCCTGGAGGCCCCCGAATGCCAGAGCAGGCAGCACTGGAGGAGGCAGAGGGTTGTGAAGGCACCAGGCTAGGAGACTGGGAGTTCTAGTCCCACCTTAGCCATCAAAGCTCACTGGGTGAACTTTGGGCCAATCATTGGAAGGTGGTGAGTTCTAGTCCCGTCTTAGCCACAAAAGCCAGCTGGGTGAACTTTGGGCCAATGGCTGGGAGACGGGGAGTTCTAGTTCCATTATAAGCATCCAAAGTGGCTGGATGAACTTTGGGCCAACCACCAGGAGGCCGTGAGTTCTAGTCCAGCTGGGTGACTCTGGGCCACACCCTCTTTCTCAGCCGCCTCACAGGGTCGTTGTGGCCCCCCCACCCTCCCGGGTGCATTTTTTTGGGGGGGGCTGCTGGCCTTCCGATCCCCTGATGCCCCCCTCTTCCCCCCCCAGAACCTGCCCGCTTTGGTCCTGAAGATCATGAGCGGGACCTTTGCGCCCATCTCGGACCGCTACAGCCCGGAGCTGCGCCAGTTGATCCTCGGCCTGCTCAACCTGGAGCCCTCCAAGCGGCCGCAGCTGGACGAGATCATGGCGGAGGCCCTGTGCGTCCAGCCCCTGCTCAACCTCTACACCGACGTGGGCAGCGTCCGGATGAGGAGGCAAGTGGCTGGGGGGGGAGGCCCTCCTGTTTCCACCCCACCCCCCCGGTCTTTCTCTCTCCCTGCTTCTCCTCCTCCCCCCCGCCTGACAAATACACGGAGTCCTCCACTTACGACGGTTTGTTTAGGGACCGTTCAAAGTCACCACGGTGTTGAAAAAAGGGATGCAGGACCCTTTTTCTCTCTTAATGACCGTCGCAGTGTCCCAAAATGTTGGACAAGGGACTCGTACTTATGACGGTCCCGGGGGGGGGGGCGGTGGAGTCACCTGGTTCCCTTTAGCGACCTTCCGACCAGCCAAGCAAACAGGGGGAAGCCAGACTCACTTCATGCCATTGTAACCTCGGCAGGGATTCACTTAACAACGGTGGCAAGAAAGGCCGTAAAACGGGGCGAGGGCTCATTGAACGGTCTTGCTTAGCCACGGGGAGTCTTTGGGCTCAGCCGTAAGTCAAGGACCTATCTGTGCTCTCCTGCTCTTGGCAGACCCGAGAAGTCGTGGACGGCGGTGGCTCCCATGGCCCAGAGCAGAGCTGGGGGTGCGAATGTCGCGGCCAGAGTGAGGGGTAAGACTGGGATGTGTGTCTCCCCCTCTTTACTACCCTCAATTTTGCAGCCTCCGTTATTGGGGCAGACTTATTGGGGCTGGGGGTGGCCGGAGGGAGCAGTGACCTCCCCACTGACCTCCCTCTCTGGGACGCAGGTTGCCGCTCCGGGGCCCCCAGGCCTGGCCTCCCCCCAGCCTTGTCCTCCAGCTACACCTGGGGCTCCGGCATCGCCAAGCCCCTCCGCCTGCCCATGCTGAACACGGAGGTGGTGCAGGTGTCCACGGGCCGCACGCAGAGGGCCGGCGTGACCAAATCCGGCCGGCTAGTCATGTGGGAGGTGAGAGGTGGAAGGGGGCATGTCGGAGGGGAAAGAGACGTCCGTCCCCCTCTCCAATTAGAACGGGAAAAGGTTGAATAACCACAAACCGTTGGGTGGGGGCAGAGGAGTGGGATGGGGGCCATGGGGAGGGGGTGTTAGGAAGAGAACCGAGGGGTCCTGGGGGCCCTCTGAGCTGGGTGGTTTTCTTGCAGACATTCCCTGACCCAGCTAGCTAACAGTATCAATACTAGGAGGGACCGTGGGGCTTGTGGAGAGGAGGAGGAAGGGCTGTGGGGGTCCTGGGTGCTCTCTTGAGCTTGGCTGTTTCCTTGTAAGACATCTCACCGCCCATCTAGGGAACGTCATCAGGGCTAGACGGGAGGAAGAGGAGGAGGAGGAAGGACTGTGGGGTCCTTGAGCTCGGCTGTTTCCAAGGGTTTCTCAACCTTGTCAACTTGAAGATGTCTGGACTTCAACTCCCAGAATTCCCCAGCCAGCATTCGCTGGCTGGGGAATTCTGGGAGTTGAAGTCCAGACATCCTCAAGTTGACACGGTTGTGAAACACCGTTGTAGACATCTCACGACCCAACTAGGGAACATCATCAGTGCTGATCAGGAGGTTTGGGAAGAGGAGGAGGAGGATTTTGACCCTGACCCTCTGTGCCTGACCTGGTCTCCCTGTTGCTGCTTTCACCCCCCACAGCCACCCCCCTTTGGCATGGCCTGGGGCCCCTCCCTCCCAGGGGCCACGGAGCAGCTCCAGCCCCAGTTCGTCTGCCGCTTCCTGGAGGGCCAGTCCGGGGTGACCATCAAGCAGGTGGCCTGCGGGGATCTCTTCACCGTCTGCCTGACAGGTGGGGGCAAGGGGCGTGGGGGGTGGGGGGCTGGGGTCCCCGAGACGTAGAGCACGGTGGGTCTGCCCCTGCAAGGCTCCCAATGGACGGGAGGGGGTCTCGGCTCCCTTTGCCCTCCGCTTGAGAGACGCTTCACAGGCCGAAAGACCCTCGTCCCCTCAGGGCAGGGGTCTCCTCCGCACACGGCCCCTTTAAGGCCTGAGGGGGGATTCTGGGAGTTGAAGTCCAGGGGGCCTCCAGGGGCCCCTGGGCTGCCATATCCACATCCTGCACGGTTCCATTTTCCAACGATTTATCGGAGCTGCTTCTGGAGACCCCTTTGCCCCACCCCCACCCCCGTGCCTGCCTATCCTGGGCCCCCATCCTCCCCGTGTCTGCTGCGTGGGCCCTTTCCCTGACCTTTGGGGTGATCCAGCAGACCTCAGGGGGCCCCGCCTCCCCTGGGCATCCCGTGGCTGGCAGTCGAATGGCGCCGAGTGTCCCCTGCCCCGATGCCCTTCCTGTCGCCCGTGCGGAGTTGATCCCTGCTGCTCTGGCCTGACTCAAGAGTTGGGGGACTGTGTCAGGGGAGCCCCAGCAGCATGGCCAACCTCCTGCCACCTCCCTTCCCCCCCCAGACAGAGGGATCGCCCTGACCTTCGGCAGTGGCAGCAGCGGGTGCTTGGGGCACGGAGTCTTCGTGGACGTCACCCAGGTTGGTTGTGCCCTGGGCTCCGGCCTCTGGAATGGGCCCCCAAGGAATGCAGGGTGGGCCTCCCCCCTGCCCCTCCCTCTGTCCAAGGAGGACAAGGGCCCATGAGGGCTGATGCAATGTCCCAGCCATCCTCTCAGAGGACCTGCCTTCCTCCTCCTCCTCCTCCTCTCCTCACGACTGGGACCTCCCTGCTCATCCCTCTGGCTGACTGTCCATGGAGAGCTTCTTCTTGGCCTTTTCCTTTCGCCTCTTCTATTCTGTATTTCTATTCCATCCCATTCGATTCTCTATTCTATTCAATTCTACTCTATTCTTATTGCTATTCTATTCTATTCCATTCAGGTTTATTCTCTATTCTATTCTATTCTATTCTTTCCAATATTCTATTCTATTCTATTCTATATTTCGGTATTCCTATTCTATTCCTATTCTATTTTATTCTATATTTCGATTATTCTAATCTAATCTAATCTATATTTCGGTATTTCATTTCTATTCTGTTCTATTCTTCATTCCAATATTGTATTCTATTCTAATCTATATTTCGATTATTCTAATCTAATTAATCTAATCTAATCTATATTTCGGTATTCCTATTCTATTCCTATTCTATATTTCAGTATTTCTATTCTATTCTATTCTATTCTATTCTTCATTCCAATATTCTATTCTGTTCTGTTCTATATTTCGGTATTTCTATTCTATTCTCCCTTCCCTTCTCTTTTACATCCTTTTCTGTTCTGTTCTGTTCTATTCTATTCTATTCTCTTTCTAATTCCATTCCATTCCATTTTCTTCTCTATACTCTTCTATTCTAGGTGCTGCAGGGGGTTGCAAAGGGGGCTCCCCCTGGCCATCACCCACTCCTGGGCCCTGAGCTGTTCAAAACCGGGCCGCACAAGCATTCCCCCCTTGCACAAGCCCCGGTGCTCCGTTGGCAGGACCAGAGTGCAGAGGGAGCTGCGTGGATGCGCATGCTTGCCCACCCCCCCTCACGTCAAACTATCTCCTCCCCCCCCCCCCTTCGCTGGTCTGCAAAGCCTGGAAGAGTTGGGAACTCTGGTTTAAAAAGAAAAGCCCCTCCCGACTCAGCCGCACGGAGACATCAGGAGGACAGAGTCGGAAGGGACCCTGGAGGTATTCTAGTCCAACCCCCTGCTCGAGCAGGAGGCCTTTTAAGATGTGAGGACTTCAACTTCCAGAATACAGGATCCAGAATGATCCCTGGGGGGTTTTCAAGGAGAGACCGGACGGCCATTTGTCTGGATGGGGGTGGAGGGGAAAGGGCCAATTTTGGGAACTTTTAAGATTTATGGAGTTCACCTGGCTGGGGAATTCCGGAAGTTGAAGTCTACGAATCTGAAAAGGTCCAAGCTTGGACACCCCTGGCCTAGGGTCTCCTGCTCGAGCAGGGGGGTGGACTAGAAGACCTCCAAGGTCCCTTCCGGCTCTTCTGGTCTTTCCCGGGATGGAGAAAAGCCGGGACGGAGGGTGAGCCCTCTCCAGGCACTCCTTCCTTCCTTCCTTCCTTCCTTCCTTCCTTCCTTCCTTCCTTCCTTCCTTCCTTCCTTCCTTCCTTCCTTCCTTCCTTCGCTGTTCCACTGGTGAATTGTTCTCACTGTCAGGAAGTTTCTCCTTAGTTCCAGGTTGCTTCTCTCCATTAGTTTCTATCCGTTGCCCTCCCTCCCTCCCTCCCTTCCTTCCTCCCTTCCTTCTCCTGCCTGGAGACCTACCTGGCCTGCCCTTCCCAGGGGTGCAGAACGGCTGGGACTGAGAATCGAACCTGGGAAGGGGTCGGGGACGGGGACGGGGACGGAGAAGCGGCCTTGCCCTCTGCTCTTCTGACCGTCTCTTTGCAGCCCAAGATCGTGGAGGCCCTGCTGGGCTACGAGATCACCCAGGCCGCCTGTGGCGCCTCCCACGTCCTGGCCCTCTCCAGCGAAGGGGAGGTCTTCGCCTGGGGCAGGGGCGACAACGGTGAGAAGCCCCCCACCCCCCTTTCCCAAACGACTGGCCCCCTGCCGGCCTCCCCTCGCCTGCCCAGAGATCCTGGTGGGGAGCCGTCCACAGAGCCCCCTCCAGCTGCCCCCTTTCTCCCCCCTCCCAGGGCGCCTGGGGCTGGGGAGCCAGGACCCCCACAGCTCCCCACAGCCGGTGCCCCTCCCTGCTGGCTACGAACCCCAGAAGGTCCTGTGCGGCATCGACGCCTCCATGATCCTCACCGCCAGCCACCAGATCCTGGCCTGTGGCAGCAACAGGTGAGGCGCCCAGCGCTGCCCTGTCAGGAGGGCCTGGGGGTCGCCCTGGGACCCTGGGGGAGAACCCGGGGGGCACACATCTGCTGGCACACCTGCCGTCAGCTCCAGTGCACCCGCGCGTGCCGGCCGGCTGATTTCCGGCCTTCCGGAGGGCCTGGGGGAGGCCGATTTTGCCCTCCCAAAATGGGATTCAGGAAAGCCTCTGGAAAAACTCCCGGTTGGCCCCTTGGGCCCATTTTTCACCCTCCCCAGTCTCTGGAGGCTTTCCTGGGGCCTCCCCTTCGCCCCCCCGGAGGAAATACCAAGCTCAGCTTGGAGGTGAGCAGTGTGGCAGGCATGGGGCGGGGGAGCGTGGGAGGGGGCTGTGCATGCATGGGCATGTTTGGGGGGGGGTTGCATTACGGGTGCCAGCACACGCCTGCGGTAGGGCAGGGCCCCCCAACCTTTGCAACTTTAAGTCTGAAGGACTTCAGCTCCCAGACTTCTCCAGCCAGCTTTGCTGAGCTGAAGTCCTTCAGACTTAAAGTGGCAAAGGTTGGGGGCCCCTGCTCCCTCCTGTTTTTGGCACCCCAGGAGAAAAAGGTTGGCCATCCCCCCCCCTCCCGTAAGGCTCAGGTTTTGGCCCCCATCCCGTCCCCCGTCTCGGTTGGGGGCCCAGAGGCTGAGCTGGGCCGGAGAGAGGGCTGAAGGGAAGTGGGGGGGGGGGGGGCAGCTGGACACTGACTCTTCCCCCCCCCCCTTTTCCAACCAGGTACAACAAGCTCTGGCTGGACAGGCTGGAGTCCCCGGGGGAGCCCCTCCCTTCTGCTGACCAGGTGGAGGAAGTGCTGACCTTCAGCCCTGCCAGGTCGGCCCCCCTGAGCCAAGAGGCCGTGGTGGAGGCCGACATCGGAACTGCCCACTCGGCAGCCATCACGGGTGAGAGGCCCCAGGGAGCCCCCTCCGGGCAGTCCTCGAGCTGCGACGGTTCGTTTAGTGACCGTTCTAAGTCCCGCCCTTTTTCACACCTATGACCGTGGCCACGTGATTTCTATTGGGAGGCTTGGCAGCTGACTCGTATGTACGACGGTCGCCGCGTCCTGGGAGGTCCCGGGAGGCCATGGGGAGGGCGGATTCACTTGACAACGCCTTCCTCATTTAACAACGGCAGGGATTCAACTTAAGAACCGTGGCAAGTAAAGTCACCCAATGGGTCAAAGCCCACTTGCAGGCGTTGCAGGACCCCACTAGGGAACAGCGTCAGTGCTGGAAAAGGAGGGTTGCAGAGAGGAGGAGGAGGAGGTGGAGGAAGAGGGGGGGAGAAGTGCAGGGCTGAGGGGTCCTTGGGGCTCTCTGAGCTTGGTGCTTTCCTTGCAGACGTCTCATGACCCAACTAGGGAACGTCATCAGTGCTAGAAGGGAGGGGGTTTGCAGGGAGGAGGAGGGGGGAGGGGGAGGGGGAGGAGGAAGACAACTGTGGGATCCTTGGTGTTCTCTAAGCTTCTTGGTTGTTTCTTTCCAGACGTTCCATGACCGAACTAGTTAACGTCATCAGTGCCAGCAGGGAGAGGGGTTTGCAGAGAGGAGGAGGAGGAAGAGGAGAAAGGGAAGGAAGGGAGGAGGAGGGGGGAGGAGAAGGAGGACTGGGGGGTCCTTGGTGCTCCCTGAGCCTTGTGGTTTTCCTGCAAACCTTTCACGACCCAACTAGGGAACGTCACCAGGGCCTCCCTTTCCCCATGCCCTGCTTTTGGAAGAAGCCCAGGATGCTGGTCTTTGTAGTCGGGCACCTTCCTTGGCTGAGCCCTTGCTGAGCCTCCGGGGAGGGGGGGAGGGGGGTCCAGCTCAGGAGGCAACGGGGGGGGGGACCAAGGGACCCCACAGGAGGAGCCCCCACGATCCCCTTTCTCCCCCCCCCCCACAGCCTCCGGTCAGTGCTACACCGTCGGCAGCAACCAGCATGGCCAGCTGGGGCCCCTCTCCTGCCGGGCCAGCCGGGGCCCCTACCTGGTGGAGGGTCTGCAGGGCACCCGAGTGGCCCTGGTGGGCTGTGGGGACGCCTTCACCTTGGCCGTGGCCGCAGGTGAGCTGGGAGCCTTCGGGCACCCCTGGGGTTGCTTGTGGGGGGTGTGGGGGGTGTGGGGGGGGCATCGGGGTCACCCTGCCCGCCGTGCCCTCCGCAGATGGCGAGGTCTACACTTGGGGCAAGAGCGCCCGGGGCCGCCTGGGCAGGAAGGAGGAGGAGCCCAGGAGCCCCCGCCCCGTGCAGCTGGAAGAGCCCCCCCCCAGCCTGGTCATCTCGCTCTCCTGTTGCTATGGCACCACCCTGCTGACGGCCAGGCGTGAGTAAGCGGGCAGCGGGAGCAGCTGCCAGGGGGGACCTGGGCATCGGCTGCCAGCTGGCAGGCAGTGTGAGAAGCAGCCCCTCCCCTCCCCTCCCCACACGGCCATCCTCCCCCCCCCTTCCTCCTCCCTTGCCCCGGGCGGCTGCCAGGGGATTCCTGAGGGGGGGACTGGGCTCCCTCGGTCGCGAAGCTCCACGAAGCCCCCCCAGCAGGGGGAGAGTGGTCTTCACACACACACACACACACACACACACACACACACACACACACACTCCCCGTGGGTCAGCAACAGTGCTGGCAGGAGGGGAATCTTTGGGGCTCAGGGTTGGATTTGGGGGTCCCTGGGGCTCTCTGAGCTGGGTGGGTTTGTTGCAGGCGTCTCATGACCCAGCTAGGGAACATTGTCAGGGTTAAAGGGCAGGGGGGAGGAAGAGGAGGAGAGGGAGGGCTGTGGGGTCCTTGGGGCTCTCTGAGTTGGGCGGTTGAACAGATCAACAGAGCTGGAAGGGACCTTGCAGGTCATCTAGTCCAACCCCCTGCCCAAGCAGGAGACCCTACCGTCCGCCTTTCCTTGCAGACGTTTCGCTACCAAAATAGGGAACGTCATCAGTGCTAGACGGGAGGGAGGTTTGTGAAAGGAGGAGGAGGAGGAGGAAGGAAGGAGCCATCAGGGTTAAGGCTTGGGGAGAGTCTTTGGGGAAGGGTCCCTCAGGGGTCTCTCTCCGCTCTCACAGAGCAACTGAGCTGCCTGGGGGATTCTGGGAATTGGAGCCCCCCCCACTCCTCAAAGTTGGGAGACCCTCCCCCTACCTAGCTGCCCCCCCCTTGGGGCTCCCCCCCCAAAAAAGCCTCAAGGCCCTGCAGCGCTTGGGGTGGCCGGGAGAGGAGAGGGGGGTGTCCCAGAAGAGCCCCCTCCCCCTCCCTTTTCCTCTCCTGGGGCAGGAAATCCGGAAGGAGCCCTTCCTGGGCTGAGAGGCTGAGCCAGGGGGAGGGGGGAGTTATTGGGGGGGGGGGGTTGCAGGGGATGAATGGGAGGCTCTGAAGATGAAAGGGAAGAGGTGGGGGGGGCTGGGGGGCTCAGCCGGCAGACAAAGGGCCTCTGTGCTCTGAGACCCTCCAGGCCTTGGCCGGCTTCTCCTCCCTCCTCCTCCTCTCCCCCCATGCTGTGGGGAGGGGGGCAGGGAGGAGAACTACCCCCCCATTCTCACCCCCCCTTTTCCTGCAGCCCTGGTGATGTTCCCCCCCCCCCTGTGTGTCCTCACATTTCAGCCGCTGCGGAAGAGCCCCTCCCTCAGTGAATGGAGAGGAGCAGGCAGGGGACCCTGGCCCCCTCCCCACCTCACCTGGGGGGCTGAAGCTGACCTACCTACCGACCCCCACTGATGCAAGATCTCCCCCCCCTCTGCTCCCGGAAGCTTCCGGTGGGGGGATGTGGGGGGGGCAGGCTCCCCTTGACTCTTCTTCCCCCCCCCCTGACTCACAACCTCCGTGGGGGGAACGCCCCTCCCCCCCCCCCCCCCCAGCAGGACTGGGAGTGACTCACCCCGCTGCCTTCTTTCTGGATCTGCCTGTCCGATGCAGGGATTCGAACCCGCTCCAGGCCCTGAGACCACCCCCACCCCCCCATCAGCGAGGGAGCATTCTGGAGCCCTTACAGCGAGTCCTCGAGTTACGACCGCAACAGAGCCCCATGGTTCCATTGGTGAACAAGACAGACGTTAAGCGGATTTTGCCCTTTCTCACTGCAGAGATGCTAAGTGAGTCACTGCCATTGTTAAGTTGATCACATGGTCATTAAGTGAATCTGGTTCTCCCCATTGTCAGAAGGTCACCAAAGCGGATCATGTGACACCCCCCCCCCAGGACATTGCATCCGTCATAAATACGAGTCCATTGCCAAGCGTCTGAATTTGGATCACGTAACCATGGGGATGCCACTGCGGTCATAAGTGTGAGAAACGGTCCTAAGTCCCTCCTTTCAGTGCCGCTGTAACTCCGAGCGGTCGCTCAGTGAAGCATCAGAAGTCAAGGACTACCTGCAGTTTTGGGACCCAGTCCAGGGGCCCCTCCCAAGGAGACCCCTAATTCTCCGCCTGCTTTCCCTTATGAGTAAGAACCAGGGAGCATCTCTGGCCCTTGTTACTCCTCCTCGGACTCCTCCCCTGTGTGTCTTTCACAATGCCCCCCCCCACCTGCCTTCACAAACCCACAAATCCCACTGCCCCCCCCCCCCGACACTCTTCCATGGGGCCCTGAAGATGGGCTGTGGCCCCTGGGGGCTCCCGAGTGGGAGGGGTCCCATCCGAGGGCTCCTTTGACGGGTGGCACCTAAGGATGATTTTTATTTTTATTTCTTTTTTATCTACTTCTATTTTGAAGGCTTGTAAGCGGCTGTGAGGGAGACGGCGGCTGTATAAATTTTCTAAATAAAATAAAAGGAAGAAATAAATTCGGACTTGCTGAGTCTGGAATAATAATAATAATCTTTATTGTCATTGTACTAAAATTACAATGAAATTGGTTATGAATGAATACAGGCCACAATCGAGCCCAGGATCTACGTTGCTAAGCGAGACGTTTGTTAAATGAGTTTTCTCCTATTTTACAACTTTCCCTGCCACCTTTGTTAAGGGAATCGCTGCAGTTGTCCAGTTAGTGACACGGTTATTAAGTGAATCCAGCCTCCCCCGTTGACTTTGCTCGTCAGAAGGTCGCAAAAAGGGAGCGCGTGCTTCCCCCCCCCCCCCCCCCCCACGATGCTGCGACCGTCATAAATATGAACAAGTTGCCGAGGGTCCAAATTTTAATCACATAACCACGAAGCCGCAACAGGTCGTAAGTGTGGAAAAGGTCACAAGTCGCTGTTTGGAGCAGCGCGACAACTTTGAACAGTCAGCCGTAAATCGAGGACTCCCTGTACGGAATTCCCGTCCTTGGCTCCAAGTTCAAGAACAGCCCTCTTAGTACGAGTCCCACTTTATGAAACAATTGATCCGTGGAACAGCTGGCCACCAGAATTTGTGGATGCTCCAACAGTGGAAATTTTGAAGATGTTGGACAGCCGTTTGTCTGAAGTGGTGTAGGGTTTCCTGCCTAAGCAGGGGGTTGGACTAGAAGACCTCCAAGGTCCCTTCCAGCTCTGTTACTCTATTGTTTAAAGCAGGGATGTCCAAACTTGGGAACTTTTAAGACTTGTGGACTTCAACTCCCAGAATTCCACAGCCAGCATAGCTGGCTGTGGAATTCTGGGAGTTGAAGTCCACAAGTCTTAAAAGTTCCCAAGTTTGGACATCCCTGGTTTAAAGCTTTAATAAGGCCCCACCTGGAATCCTGCAGCCGATTTTGGTCACCACATTACAAAAAAGACGTTGAGACTTTGGGGGAAAAAAGTGCTGAGAAGAGCAACCGAGACGATTCAAGGCCTGGAGGATAAAATAGGTGAGGAAGGGAATTGCAGGATTTGGAGTTTGGCCAGTCTAGAGAGAAGAAGAATTAGGGGGGGACATAACAGGAGCCTTCCAGTATTTGAGGGGCTGCCCCAAAGAAGAGGGTGGGGGGGTTGTCAAATCATTCTCCAAAGCACCAGAGGACAAGAAGCAACGGAGGGAAACTAACCAAAGAGGGAAGCCACCTGGAATGAGGGAGAAACTTCCTAAAAGCGAGGACAGTTAACCAGTGGAACAGCTGGCCACCAGAAACCGTGGGCGCTCAATCACTGGAGATTTTTAGGAAGAGACTAGACAGCCACTTGTCTGAAATAACAGCGGGCTTCCTGCCAGAGCAGGGAGCTGGAATAGAGGACCTCCAAGGTCCCTTCCAGAGTCGATTCTGATTCTGAAACAATGGAGGGAAACTAACCAAGGAGAGAAGCCACCTGGAATGAAGGAGAATTACAGATAACCTTCCTAACAGTGAGGACAATTAACCAGTGGAACAGCCGGCCACCAGAAGTTGTGGAGGCTCCATCCCTGCAGGTTTTTAAGAAGAAACTGGACCGTCCCTTGCCTGGAATGGTAAGAGATGAGAATCTGGCCAGGAGGGTTAGACTAGAAGACCTCCAAGCCCCCTTCCGGCTCTCTTCGGATGGATGGAGAAGCCCAAGAGGAAGGCTTGGAAGGAGCGGATGGAGAGGCAGGATCAAAGGCAAAAGACGCCGTCCTCATCCCTTTGAAGGAGCCGCAGCCTCCGGATGAGTTGAGCCCTCGGATGCGGAAGGAAGAGAGGAAGCTGACAGTCTGGCTGAACCCTGGAAAAGTGGCAGAGTGCCAGAAAACACTCGAGGAGGACAAATTGGAAGAGAGAGAGAGAGAGAAAGAAATGTGGGAAACTGGAAACCATCAAAGGATCCCAGAGACTCTCCCAAAGGAAATGGCTTTGGAAAAACATTGGGAACACCATCCGGTCAATGGTGGCAAGATTTCAGCAGGACTTCCTTTAAGACTGCTGGACTTCAACTCCCAGAATTCCCTGGCCAGCTTTGCTGGGAGTTGGAGTCCCCCAGTCTTAAAAGTGGTTACGTTTGGATGGCCGGGGCATTCTGGGAGTTGAAGTCTTAAAAGTGGGTAAGGTTAGATGGCCGGGGAATCTGGGAGCTGAAGTCCTTCAGACTTAAAGTTGCAAAGGTTGGAGAGCCCTGGTTTATACAACCCAGGATCGTATCAGCTTTTTTGGCGGCTGCTGCTGCTGCCCACGCCTGGCTCAGGTTTAAAGGACCGTCCAGTAGGACTCCAAGACCCATCTCCCAGTGACTGGCATTGAGCCAGTCTCACCTCCTCTGGACTCTTTAGTGCCCCAAGGAGGAAAGTCTCAACCGTGGTGAGCTTGTGGTGTGGCTGGCAAAGGGTGGGCATAAGCCCGACAAATGCCAGTGGTGAGTTGCATCGGCGGCTTCCCCAGGGCAGAGCAAAAGTCGGCTAAGGCGGGCGAGAGGGAAGCTGCGCCAAGGACCTTGCACCCTTCGGGTGCCATCAAGGCAACGTCCTTGGCTGGCTCCCTCCTACGCCCACGGTGGGCATGGCAGGAGGTGACCTTGAGGCCCATCTCTTGTCCAAGCAGGCTTGGAGAAAACAAACCAGGTTTTAATTAAAATCGGTTGGAGAGAGAGAGCCCCCCCTGCCCCTCCCTCCAACCTCCCTCCTTCCCCAGCTGGGTTGGGGGCCCTTCAGTATCCCTGTGATACACAGGCCCCCGTGGAAAGGGCCCGCAACTTGGGCGTCCTCCTGGATTCACGGCTATCCCTGGATGACCAGGTGACGGCCGTGACCAGGGGGGCTTTTTACCAAGTACATCTGGTACGCCAGTTGCGCCCCTTTCTTGACCGGGACGCCCTCCATACTGTCACTCAAGCGCTCGTAACGTCCCGCCTAGACTACTGTAACGCTCTCTACATGGGGCTCCCCTTGAGGTGCATCCGGAGGCTCCAGTTAGTGCAGAATGCGGCCGCGCGGGGGATTCTGGGAGCATCTCGAAGCTCCCACGTAACACCCCTCCTGCGTGAGCTGCACTGGCTGCCTGTGGTCTTCCGGGTGCGCTTCGAGGTGCTTGTCACCATCTTCAAATCGCTCCATGGCACGGGGCCTAGTTATTTGCAGGACCGTCTCCTGCCACATACCTCCCTCCGTCCGATCCGCTCCCACAGGGAGGGCCTCCTCAGGGTACCATCCGCTGGTGAATGCCGGCTAGCGGTGCCCAGGGGGAGGGCCTTCTCTGTGGCTGGGCTATCCCTCTGGAACGACCTACCCCCCGAACTTCGTACTATCACACACCTTCCCCTCTTTCGCCGCTCACTTAAGACGTATCTTTTCCAGCAAGCCGGTCTAGCTTAGAGCTAGAGCTCAGCCGCGACACAATCTGAGCCAATAAGTACAGTGGTACCTCGGTTCACGAACGCTTCTGTTCATGAACAACTCGGTTCATGAACAGAAAAGTTCATCAAAATATGCTCCGGTTCACGAACTCCGCTTCGGTTCGCGACCAGAGTCAGTTGAAGAATTAAAACCAAAAAAAAGATCAGAACGGATTAACCGGATTTACATTAAACCCTATGGGAAACTGTGCCTCGGTTCACAACCAATTCGGTTCGCGACCAGAGTCAGTTCACGAATTAAGTTTGTGAACCGAGGTACCACTGTAAATGGATTTTAGAATTTTAATGGGAATATTTTAGCACAGGTTCTAAGTTTAATTGTATTTTAGTTATTACTACTGTATTTATTGTCATTTATTGCTGTTTTTTAATTCCCTGTGCACCGCCCTGAGTCCATCTTTGGAGAAGGAGCGGTATATAAATCAAATAAAACTAAAACTAAACTAAACTGTGGCTGAGAATGGCTGCCCCCCCCTCCCGTCGGATGTCCCCCTGCCCAGAACAGAAACCGGAATCTGACCAAGGAGACCCCTGTAGTGGGCAAGGGTTTCCTTGCCGCTGTTCCCCCCTCCCCCGGAGGAATCCAATCCCCTGCTATTTGGAGAGTGGGGGTCTGGATTCAAGGAGACCCCTCTCCCAGACCAGATCTGATGCCTCCATTGAAGCGGAAGGGCCCCTGCATCCAGGAGGTCATCTACAAAGGTCCCTCTGCTCCAGGCCCCACTTCAGCCAAAACCCCCTGAAGTTCATTCAGTTGTTAAATTGGGGAGGGCATTAAGCATGGAGCAGAGCAAAACCGCAAACCCCTTGGGTCCTCAACTTACGTCCGTAATGGCACCCAAGCTTCCCGTTGCTAAGCGAGACAGTGGTTGAATCTCACCCCATTTTACGTCCTTTCTTGCCACAGTTGCGAATCCTTGCCGGTGTTAAGTGAGTCGCATGGTTGCAAAGTGAATCTGGATTTTTCTACCCCCACCCCGACTCCGCCCTTCCGAAGGTGGCAAAAGTAGATCAGGTGACCCTGGCACGCCACAAACCGTCACGAGTACACGCCAGTTGCCCAGCCTCTGAATCTTGATCACGTGACTGCAACGGGGTGGGGGGGAAACGGAAGTCACTATTTTCGGTGCCACTGTTAACTTCAAGTGGCCAAGAAGTAAAGGGTTGTAAGTCAGGGACTCCCCAACTCCCAACATTGTTCTGGAAAAGCAGAATTTTGGATCCTTGGCCACTTTAAACCTTGCGGACTTCAATTCCCAGAATTCCACTTTAAACCTTGCGGACTTCAATTCCCAGAATTCCACTTTAAACCTTGCGGACTTCCAATTCCCAGAATTCCACTTTAAACCTCGCGGACTTCCAATTCCCAGAATTCCACTTTAAACCTCGCGGACTTCCAATTCCCAGAATTCCACTTTAAACCTTGCGGACTTCCAATTCCCAGAATTCCACTTTGAACCTTGCGGACTTCCAATTCCCAGAATTCCACTTTGAACCTTGCGGACTTCCAATACCCAGAATTCCACTTTAAACCTTGCGGACTTCCAATTCCCAGCATTCCTCTTTGAACCTTGCGGACTTCCAATTCCCAGCATTCCTCTTTGAACCTTGCGGACTTCCAATTCCCAGAATTCCACTTTGAACCTCGCGGACTTCCAATTCCCAGAATTCCACTTTGAACCTTGCGGACTTCCAATTCCCAGAATTCCACTTTGAACCTTGCGGACTTCCAATTCCCAGAATTCCACTTTGAACCTTGCGGACTTCCAATACCCAGAATTCCACTTTGAACCTTGCGGACTTCCAATTCCCAGCATTCCTCTTTGAACCTTGCGGACTTCCAATTCCCAGAATTCCACTTTAAACCTCGCGGACTTCCAATTCCCAGAATTCCACTTTAAACCTCGCGGACTTCCAATTCCCAGAATTCCACTTTAAACCTCGCGGACTTCCAATTCCCAGAATTCCACTTTAAACCTCGAGGACTTCCAATTCCCAGAATTCCACTTTAAACCTCGTGGACACCATCCGGTCAATGGTGGCAAGATTTCAGCAGGACTTCCTTTAAGACTGCTGGACTTCAACTCCCAGAATTCCCTGGCCAGCTTTGCTGGGAGTTGGAGTCCCCCAGTCTTAAAAGTGGTTACGTTTGGATGGCCGGGGCATTCTGGGAGTTGAAGTCTTAAAAGTGGGTAAGGTTAGATGGCCGGGGAATCTGGGAGCTGAAGTCCTTCAGACTTAAAGTTGCAAAGGTTGGAGAGCCCTGGTTTATACAACCCAGGATCGTATCAGCTTTTTTGGCGGCTGCTGCTGCTGCCCACGCCTGGCTCAGGTTTAAAGGACCGTCCAGTAGGACTCCAAGACCCATCTCCCAGTGACTGGCATTGAGCCAGTCTCACCTCCTCTGGACTCTTTAGTGCCCCAAGGAGGAAAGTCTCAACCGTGGTGAGCTTGTGGTGTGGCTGGCAAAGGGTGGGCATAAGCCCGACAAATGCCAGTGGTTGAGTTGCATCGGCGGCTTCCCCAGGGCAGAGCAAAAGTCGGCTAAGGCGGGCGAGAGGGAAGCTGCGCCAAGGACCTTGCGCCCTTCGGGTGCCATCAAGGCAACGTCCTTGGCTGGCTCCCTCCTACGCCCACGGTGGGCATGGCAGGAGGTGACCTTGAGGCCCATCTCTTGTCCAAGCAGGCTTGGAGAAAACAAACCAGGTTTTAATTAAAATCGGTTGGAGAGAGAGAGCCCCCCCTGCCCCTCCCTCCAACCTCCCTCCTTCCCCAGCTGGGTTGGGGGCCCTTCAGTATCCCTGTGATACACAGGCCCCCGTGGAAAGGGCCCGCAACTTGGGCGTCCTCCTGGATTCACGGCTATCCCTGGATGACCAGGTGACGGCCGTGACCAGGGGGGCTTTTTACCAAGTACATCTGGTACGCCAGTTGCGCCCCTTTCTTGACCGGGACGCCCTCCATACTGTCACTCAAGCGCTCGTAACGTCCCGCCTAGACTACTGTAACGCTCTCTACATGGGGCTCCCCTTGAGGTGCATCCGGAGGCTCCAGTTAGTGCAGAATGCGGCCGCGCGGGGGATTCTGGGAGCATCTCGAAGCTCCCACGTAACACCCCTCCTGCGTGAGCTGCACTGGCTGCCTGTGGTCTTCCGGGTGCGCTTCGAGGTGCTTGTCACCATCTTCAAATCGCTCCATGGCACGGGGCCTAGTTATTTGCAGGACCGTCTCCTGCCACATACCTCCCTCCGTCCGATCCGCTCCCACAGGGAGGGCCTCCTCAGGGTACCATCCGCTGGTGAATGCCGGCTAGCGGTGCCCAGGGGGAGGGCCTTCTCTGTGGCTGGGCTATCCCTCTGGAACGACCTACCCCCCGAACTTCGTACTATCACACACCTTCCCCTCTTTCGCCGCTCACTTAAGACGTATCTTTTCCAGCAAGCCGGTCTAGCTTAGAGCTAGAGCTCAGCCGCGACACAATCTGAGCCAATAAGTACAGTGGTACCTCGGTTCACGAACGCTTCTGTTCATGAACAACTCGGTTCATGAACAGAAAAGTTCATCAAAATATGCTCCGGTTCACGAACTCCGCTTCGGTTCGCGACCAGAGTCAGTTGAAGAATTAAAACCAAAAAAAAGATCAGAACGGATTAACCGGATTTACATTAAACCCTATGGGAAACTGTGCCTCGGTTCACAACCAATTCGGTTCGCGACCAGAGTCAGTTCACGAATTAAGTTTGTGAACCGAGGTACCACTGTAAATGGATTTTAGAATTTTAATGGGAATATTTTAGCACAGGTTCTAAGTTTAATTGTATTTTAGTTATTACTACTGTATTTATTGTCATTTATTGCTGTTTTTTAATTCCCTGTGCACCGCCCTGAGTCCATCTTTGGAGAAGGAGCGGTATATAAATCAAATAAAACTAAAACTAAACTAAACTGTGGCTGAGAATGGCTGCCCCCCCCTCCCGTCGGATGTCCCCCTGCCCAGAACAGAAACCGGAATCTGACCAAGGAGACCCCTGTAGTGGGCAAGGGTTTCCTTGCCGCTGTTCCCCCCCTCCCCCGGAGGAATCCAATCCCCTGCTATTTGGGGAGTGGGGGTCTGGATTCAAGGAGACCCCTCTCCCAGACCAGATCTGATGCCTCCATTGAAGCGGAAGGGCCCCTGCATCCAGGAGGTCATCTACAAAGGTCCCTCTGCTCCAGGCCCCACTTCAGCCAAAAACCCCTGAAGTTCATTCAGTTGTTAAATTGGGGAGGGCATTAAGCATGGAGCAGAGCAAAACCGCAAACCCCTTGGGTCCTCAACTTACGTCCGTAATGGCGCCCAAGCTTCCCGTTGCTAAGCGAGACAGTGGTTGAATCTCACCCCATTTTATGTCCTTTCTTGCCACAGTTGCGAATCCTTGCCGGTGTTAAGTGAGTCGCATGGTTGCAAAGTGAATCTGGATTTTTCTACCCCCACCCCGACTCCGCCCTTCCGAAGGTGGCAAAAGTAGATCAGGTGACCCTGGCACGCCACAAACCGTCACGAGTACACGCCAGTTGCCCAGCCTCTGAATCTTGATCACGTGACTGCAACGGGGTGGGGGGGAAACGGAAGTCACTATTTTCGGTGCCACTGTTAACTTCAAGTGGCCAAGAAGTAAAGGGTTGTAAGTCAGGGACTCCCCAACTCCCAACATTGTTCTGGAAAAGCAGAATTTTGGATCCTTGGCCACTTTAAACCTTGCGGACTTCAATTCCCAGAATTCCACTTTAAACCTTGCGGACTTCAATTCCCAGAATTCCACTTTAAACCTTGCGGACTTCAATTCCCAGAATTCCACTTTAAACCTTGCGGACTTCCAATTCCCAGAATTCCACTTTAAACCTCGCGGACTTCCAATTCCCAGAATTCCACTTTAAACCTCGCGGACTTCCAATTCCCAGAATTCCACTTTAAACCTCGCGGACTTCCAATTCCCAGAATTCCACTTTAAACCTCGTGGACTTCCAATTCCCAGAATTCCACTTTAAACCTTGCGGACTTCCAATTCCCAGAATTCCACTTTAAACCTCGCGGACTTCAATTCCCAGAATTCCACTTTAAACCTCGCGGACTTCAATTCCTAGAATTCCACTTTTAACCTTGCGGACTTCAATTCCCAGAATTCCACTTTAAACCTTGCGGACTTCCAATTCCCAGAATTCCACTTTAAACCTTGCGGACTTCCAATTCCCAGAATTCCACTTTAAACCTCGTGGACTTCCAATTCCCAGAATTCCACTTTTAACCTTGCGGACTTCAATTCCCAGAATTCCACTTTAAACCTTGCGGACTTCCAATTCCCAGAATTCCACTTTAAACCTTGCGGACTTCCAATTCCCAGAATTCCACTTTAAACCTCGCGGACTTCCAATTCCCAGAATTCCACTTTAAACCTCGCGGACTTCCAATTCCCAGAATTCCACTTTAAACCTCGCGGACTTCCAATTCCCAGAATTCCACTTTAAACCTCGCGGACTTCCAATTCCCAGAATTCCACTTTAAACCTCGCGGACTTCCAATTCCTAGAATTCCACTTTAAACTTTGCGGACTTCCAATTCCCAGAATTCCACTTTTAACCTTGCGGACTTCAATTCCCAGAATTCCACTTTAAACCTTGCGGACTTCCAATTCCCAGAATTCCACTTTAAACCTTGCGGACTTCAATTCCTAGAATTCCACTTTAAACCTTGCGGACTTCAATTCCTAGAATTCCACTTTGAACCTTGCGGACTTCCAATTCCCAGAATTCCACTTTAAACCTTGCGGACTTCAATTCCTAGAATTCCACTTTGAACCTTGCAGACTTCCAATTCCCAGAATTCCACTTTAAACCTTGCAGACTTCCAATTTCCAATTCCTAGAATTCCACTTTAAACTTTGCGGACTTCCAATTCCCAGAATTCCACTTTAAACCTTGCAGACTTCCAATTCCCAGAATTCCACTTTGAACCTTGCGGACTTCCAATTCCCAGAATTCCACTTTGAACCTTGCGGACTTCCTATTCCCAGAATTCCACTTTGAACCTTGCGGACTTCCAATTCCCAGAATTCCACTTTAAACCTTGTGGACTTCCAATTCCCAGAATTCCACTTTAAACCTTGCAGACTTCCAATTCCCAGAATTCCACTTTAAACCTCGGGGACTTCCAATTCCCAGAATTCCACTTTAAACCTCATGGACTTCCAATTCCCAGAATTCCACTTTTAACCTTGCGGACTTCAATTCCCAGAATTCCACTTTAAACCTTGCGGACTTCCAATTCCCAGAATTCCACTTTAAACCTCGCGGACTTCCAATTCCCAGAATTCCACTTTAAACCTCGCGGACTTCCAATTCCCAGAATTCCACTTTAAACCTCGCGGACTTCCAATTCCCAGAATTCCACTTTAAACCTCGCGGACTTCCAATTCCCAGAATTCCACTTTAAACCTCGCGGACTTCCAATTCCCAGAATTCCACTTTAAACCTCGCGGACTTCCAATTCCCAGAATTCCACTTTAAACCTCGCGGACTTCCAATTCCTAGAATTCCACTTTAAACTTTGCGGACTTCCAATTCCCAGAATTCCACTTTAAACCTTGCGGACTTCCAATTCCCAGAATTCCACTTTAAAGCTTGCGGACTTCCAATTCCCAGAATTCCACTTTAAACCTTGCGGACTTCAATTCCTAGAATTCCACTTTAAACCTTGCGGACTTCAATTCCTAGAATTCCACTTTGAACCTTGCGGACTTCCAATTTCCAATTCCTAGAATTCCACTTTAAACTTTGCGGACTTCCAATTCCCAGAATTCCACTTTTAACCTTGCGGACTTCAATTCCCAGAATTCCACTTTAAAGCTTGCGGACTTCCAATTCCCAGAATTCCACTTTAAACCTTGCGGACTTCAATTCCTAGAATTCCACTTTAAACCTTGCGGACTTCAATTCCTAGAATTCCACTTTGAACCTTGCGGACTTCCAATTCCCAGAATTCCACTTTAAACCTTGCGGACTTCAATTCCTAGAATTCCACTTTGAACCTTGCAGACTTCCAATTCCCAGAATTCCACTTTAAACCTTGCAGACTTCCAATTTCCAATTCCTAGAATTCCACTTTAAACTTTGCGGACTTCCAATTCCCAGAATTCCACTTTGAACCTTGCGGACTTCCTATTCCCAGAATTCCACTTTAAACCTTGTGGACTTCCAATTCCCAGAATTCCACTTTAAACCTTGTGGACTTCCAATTCCCAGAATTCCACTTTAAACCTTGCAGACTTCCAATTCCCAGAATTCCACTTTAAACCTTGCGGACTTCCAATTCCCAGAATTCCACTTTAAACCTTGCGGACTTCCAATTTCCAATTCCTAGAATTCCACTTTAAACTTTGCGGACTTCCAATTCCCAGAATTCCACTTTGAACCTTGCAGACTTCCAATTCCCAGAATTCCACTTTAAACCTTGCAGACTTCCAATTCCCAGAATTCCACTTTAAACCTTGCGGACTTCCAATTCCCAGAATTCCACTTTGAACCTTGCAGACTTCCAATTCCCAGAATTCCACTTTAAACCTTGCAGACTTCCAATTCCCAGAATTCCACTTTAAACCTTGCAGACTTCCAATTCCCAGAATTCCACTTTAAACCTTGTGGACTTCCAATTCCCAGAATTCCACTTTAAACCTTGTGGACTTCCAATTCCCAGAATTCCACTTTAAACCTTGCAGACTTCCAATTCCCAGAATTCCACTTTAAACCTTGCGGACTTCCAATTCCCAGAATTCCACTTTAAACCTTGCGGACTTCCAATTTCCAATTCCTAGAATTCCACTTTAAACTTTGCGGACTTCCAATTCCCAGAATTCCACTTTGAACCTTGCAGACTTCCAATTCCCAGAATTCCACTTTAAACCTTGCAGACTTCCAATTCCCAGAATTCCACTTTAAACCTTGCGGACTTCCAATTTCCAATTCCCAGAATTCCACTTTGAACCTTGCGGACTTCCAATTCCCAGAATTCCACTTTGAACCTTGCGGACTTCCTAGTCCCAGAATTCCACTTTAAACCTTGTGGACTTCCAATTCCCAGAATTCCACTTTAAACCTTGTGGACTTCCAATTCCCAGAATTCCACTTTAAACCTTGCGGACTTCCAATTTCCAATTCCTAGAATTCCACTTTAAACTTTGCGGACTTCCAATTCCCAGAATTCCACTTTGAACCTTGCGGACTTCCAATTCCCAGAATTCCACTTTAAACCTTGCAGACTTCCAATTCCCAGAATTCCACTTTAAACCTTGCGGACTTCCAATTTCCAATTCCTAGAATTCCACTTTGAACCTTGCGGACTTCCAATTCCCAGAATTCCACTTTGAACCTTGCGGACTTCCTAGTCCCAGAATTCCACTTTAAACCTTGCGGACTTCCAATTCCCAGAATTCCACTTTAAACCTTGCAGACTTCCAATTCCCAGAATTCCACTTTAAACCTTGCGGACTTCCAATTCCCAGAATTCCACTTTAAACCTTGCAGACTTCCAATTCCCAGAATTCCACTTTGAACCTTGCGGACTTCCAATTTCCAATTCCTAGAATTCCACTTTGAACCTTGCGGACTTCCAATTTCCAATTCCTAGAATTCCACTTTGAACCTTGCGGACTTCCAATTTCCAATTCCCAGAATTCCACTTTGAACCTTGCGGACTTCCAATTTCCAATTCCTAGAATTCCACTTTGAACCTTGCGGACTTCCAATTTCCAATTCCCAGAATTCCACTTTGAACCTTGCGGACTTCCAATTTCCAATTCCCAGAATTCCACTTTGAACCTTGCGGACTTCCAATTTCCAATTCCTAGAATTCCACTTTGAACCTTGCGGACTTCCAATTTCCAATTCCCAGAATTCCACTTTAAACCTTGCAGACTTCCAATTCCCAGAATTCCACTTTAAACCTTGCGGACTTCCAATTTCCAATTCCTAGAATTCCACTTTGAACCTTGCGGACTTCCAATTCCCAGAATTCCACTTTGAACCTTGCGGACTTCCTAGTCCCAGAATTCCACTTTAAACCTTGCGGACTTCCAATTCCCAGAATTCCACTTTAAACCTTGCAGACTTCCAATTCCCAGAATTCCACTTTGAACCTTGCGGACTTCCAATTCCCAGAATTCCACTTTAAACTTTGCGGACTTCCTAGTCCCAGAATTCCACTTTGAACCTTGCAGACTTCCAATTCCCAGAATTCCACTTTGAACCTTGCAGACTTCCAATTCCCAGAATTCCACTTTAAACCTTGCGGACTTCCAATTCCCAAAATTCCCCAGCCAGCGTTGCTGCCTGGGGAATTCTGGGAATTGAAGTCCGCAAGGTTTAAAGTGGAATTCTGGGAGTTGAAGTCCAGTCCTCTTGGAGCTGCAAAGAAAAAATGCTGCCGGACAGGTCTTGTTTATATGTCTCCCAAGTTAAGAGTTTTTTCAAGGACTCCCAACACAGGCAGGCAGAGGCCGTTTGCTTTTGCAAAGGGGGGGGGGGCAGAAATTGGCACCGGGGGGGGGGGGGCAGGGAGGGGGAAGGGTCAAACTCCCAGCCCTGCAGCCTTTGGCCCTA
Organism: Rhabdophis nuchalis; assembly: GCA_039707465.1. Classification (NCBI taxonomy): domain Eukaryota; kingdom Metazoa; phylum Chordata; class Lepidosauria; order Squamata; family Natricidae; genus Rhabdophis; species Rhabdophis nuchalis. The sequence continues at coordinate 410,699,162 of CM077643.1, forward strand.
GAAAGTCCAGACTCTGTAAAGCAAATGGGCAGAAACTGGAATATCATCAATGACCCCCCCTTCACCCCCACCCCACTTGCTCTGGTATAGAGATTTTGGAAAGGTTCCCCCTCCCCTCCCAAAAAAAGGCAGGATTGGGTTGGATGAATTCATCTGAATTTGGTTGAAGCCTTTGAGCAACTGGGGCCCTGCTGTGGCTTTCCTTTGCTCCATGCAAACTCAGAATTGGGGGAGTCCAGAATTTCTCCTGTCTTGGCAGCAAAAGAGGGGTGGGCTTCCATTCCCAACCCCTCCCCTACCCAGCCAGGGCAGTGGAAGCCCCCCCCCCCCCCCACACACACATACGTATCTGGGCTACATTCCCATCCTCCACAGCCTGGCAGCCGCAGCCACCTTGATTAGAAAGAGGGATCATAGAGCCCCCCAATCGCCCCGTCCTTCACCTTCTTCAAGCAGGGTGGGAACCGTTGCCCCCTCCCCGAAAGCGGCCCCTCCCCGGGGGCAGCGGGAATGGGAGGGGTCTTTCTTGCTCCAGCTCCCACCCCCCAGGCCTTGGGCTGCGTTTCCTGGCCTCTGGAGGTGGATTCACAGGTAGGCTGCCACTTCAGGGAGAGGCTCCCCCAGACTCCTGCCCCCCATCCACCCACCACCCACTGCAGAGGGTCTCTCCGACACCCGCTCTACGACTTGAGCCGCCCGGCCTTCCTTCCAGGCCTCCGAAGGCTGATTGGCAAACCCTCCGGTAGACTGCTCCCTCGCGGAGAGGCTCCACGCCAGCCTCGAGTGCAGCGGGGCGGCTGGGAGGGGGGGGGTGTCTCCCGGCTTCCGATTCCCACCCCTCCCTTTGGGAGCCTGGCTTCCCAGGTAGACTGCCGCCGCAGGGAGAGGCTCCACGCGGGCATCCCCACGCAGCCTGGGCAGAAGGAGAGGCGCCCGCGGGCGCCTTGGCAGCTGCCAGGCAGGCAAGCAGGCGGCGTGGCTGGGCGGGGAGGGGGGGAGTAGGGGGCGGGGCGTGGGCGGGGCCAGCCTGGCCTTGCCCCCCTCCCCTCCCCCCAGCAGCCCGAGCCGCGGCTCACACAATAGCGGCGAGCGCGGAGCTCGGGGGCGCCGGGCGGGCGGGCGGGCGGGCGGCGGGGTCTGCGGGGCCTCGGCCGTCCAGGGCTGCGGGCGAGGCGGACATCGTGGCCGGAGGGGCGGCGGGAGAGCCATGCCGGGCTTCGACTACAAGTTCCTGGAGAAGCCGAAGCGGCGGCTGCTGTGCCCGCTGTGCGCCAAGGCCATGCGGGAGCCCGTGCGCGTCTCCACCTGCGGGCACCGCTTCTGTGACACCTGCCTCCAGGAGTTCCTCAGGTGGGTGGGCCTCCCCCCCTCCCTCCCTCCCTCCCCTGGCCATGGGCAGAGCGCCCCCAGCCCTGCCCCCCCCCCCTGCCCGGCTGGCCTCGGTGCGGGGAAGCTGGGCAGCCTCTGCCCCGACCCCGTCTTGCCCGGTGGGACGGAGCCCGCCATCGCCCGCTGGGCTCCCATCGCGGGAAACCCCTCCGCACGCGAGGCGCCCCCGCCCTTCCCTGGAGCCCTGCCCTGTTTGGTGCCCGCTGGCCGGGCAACCGCCTCCCCGCCTCTCCCGTGTTTGCAGAGCTCCGCCGAGCAAAGTTCGGACGCCTCCCGCGCACCGGAGGGCTGGACCCCCGGCAGGAATTCGCCCCCCAGCCCTGCCCAGCAACGCTGCCTGCCTGCCCCCTTCTCTCTTCGGAAGGGGCCGGGGGTGCGGGGCTTGTTCCAGGGTGGGGTGAGAGTGGCCGGTCCCCGGAGAGTCAGAGGGGGCGGGAAGCGGAGTTTAACCCCGAAAGTGGCTGGTTGGCAGGCGGGCGGGCGGGGGCTGTCCCGGCCTGCACAGAAACTCCCCCTCCCTTTCGCTGGTTTCGGGCAAGGGAGCCGGGACCGTATTTGGCTGGGTGCTTCGGGGACGGGGGACCACCAGGAGATGTGCGGGGCTGTGTGGCTGGGTTAAGAAGTCTCTAAAAGCCCCCTCCCCAAGGGGCCCCGGCATTGGAGGTATTGTGAGGTTTCCTTCCAGGGCTCCTTGGAGGGTTTTTAAGAGAATAACAGAGTTGGACGGGGCCTTGGAGGTCATCTAGTCCAACCCCCTGTTCTAGCAGGAGACTCTTATCAGGAGCGTCCAACTTTGGAACTTTAAGCTATGCTGGCTGTGGAATTCTTGGAGTTGTAGTCTACAAGTCTTAAAAGTTCCCAAGTTTGTACAATTTAACCTTATATCAATCCAGACAAGCAACTGTCCAATTCTGGCACAAATCTCAGCCAGCAGGCGCTCAGATAGCGGGAGAAAAGAACTGAGGGCTGCTACAGACATGCAAACTCTTGCAAGGCAAACAGTCTCGGAGGTGCTTGGGCGGTGGGGGGGGGTACCTCTGTCTTTCCCCCACCCCCCTTTTCCAGCTCAGGAGCCCTGCGTGTGTTTGCAAGACAGCAAAGTCTCCCAGAGTCGGGATTCCTGTCTCCGAAGGTTGTTTTGCTCTAAAAGAAGCTTTGCAGGGTCCAATCCGGTCCTTGAGTTCTTGTTGTTGTTGTTGTCGTTGTGGTGTGTACGTTGTGCATGCAGGAGCCACAACTCCCCCCCCCCTCCCTTGCAGGTATCTGGACTCTCTGGACATGCCCAGATAGCTTTGTTCCTGCTTGGGTGGGGATGGGGGGCAACGGAGGAGACCCTTCCCAGGGTCAAGCATTGGGCTTTAAGGGTGGTTGCAGGGAGAGGGGGCTTCCCTTGGGCTCACCCCAAATCTCCCCCTGCCCCTCTCATTCGAAAAGGTTGCATTTCTGGGCTTGGGGGGGGGGGGGAGGCAGGGAGGGCTGCTGTTTTCCTGGCCTGGAGGGGGGGGGCTCTCCATTGTGGGTGGGATGAGGAGGGTCTCAGCCAGCCCCCCCCCCTCCCGCTGGCCTCCAGCCTGCCTGCAGGAGACAAAGACCACCCCGGAAGGAGGGGGGAGGGGGAGCGTCTTACAATGGCTGTTTGCAAACCTCCGTTGTTTCTGGGCTGGGGGGGGCAGCTTTGAGCCACCCCCACCCACCCACCCACCCTCCTTGGATGGGGGCCGAGCGCAAGGGGGCCGGCTGGGAGAAGCAGAGCCTTGGAGTGCAGGATTGTGCCTGGAGGGATGGAGGGGAGGGGGTGGCCCTCCACCCCCAGCTGAGGCTCAGGGCTTCCTGCCCTGCCTCTCTTCCCCAGGACTTGGGGGGAGGGAGGTTGGGAAGTTGCTTGCAGGGGGGGGGGCTGTGGGAGCCCTCCCCCCCCCCCCGTCTAGATCCCCCAAGTGAGGGAGGGGTGGGATTCCTTTTTCTCTAGCCCCCTCCCTCACGGCTGCTGTTGCTGCTGTTTCAGCACATTCCCTGCCCAGGCGCTGGGGGGATTAATTGCTTGCAGCCCCTCCTGCAAAGAGGGGGGGGCGATTGGCAGCCCCTCTGCTCTTTAACCCTCCCGCTTCCCTCTGCCCGGAAAGGGGACCCCTCCCCCCCCCCGCAAGAAGTCCCTGGGGTGGGGGTGGGGTATCCCAATTTCCCAGTCGGGGGGCCCCCAGTCTCCACGTCCTCAACTTACAACTTCAGTCCGTTGCTAAGTGAGTTTTGCCATTTTACGACCGCTCTCGCGGATGCTGTTAAGTGAATCGCAGACGTTGTTAAGTTAGTAACGCTGTTGTTAAGTGAATCTGGTTTGCCCATTGGCCTGGCCGGTCAGGAGGTCGCAAAAGGGACAGCCGGCGTCATAAATGCGAGTCAGTTGCCAAGAATCCGAATTTCGATCACGTGACCTGAGAAGGGGGGGGGGGGAGATGCTGGAATGGTCGTAAGTGTGAAAAACGGTCATAGGGCATTTTTTTCAGTTCCAGGGGAACTTTGAACGGTCGCTAAATGAATGGCTCTACATTGTGGACCAACTCTGTAGAGGAGCCTCGACCGCTTGGGGGGCATGGGTGTGTGTGTGGGGGGGGGGGCTGAGGAAGGGGGGGGGCTTGTACCGTGAAGAGGAGAAGGGGAGGGGTCCGCGCAGACCTTCCTCGCTGGCTGTGGCCCCACCTGCAGAAGGAAGGGGAGGGGGCTGCTTTGCCCTCCAGCTGGGAGTCGGCTGGCGACCTCTGGGCTTCTCACCCGTCCAAGCTGGCAGATGGGACGGAGGGAGGCTGGCAGCCTGGCCGGCCGGAGCCAGAGGGCCAACAGGGCTGACTGGCATCTGCTGAACAGGTGGGCTGCCCACCTTCCCTCTCCACCTGGCCAGGTGCCAAGTCCCCCTCCCTGGCAGCTCTTTCCTGGCAGGTCCCAACCGGTCCTGCTACCCAGGGCACACACACCCCCCCTTGGCGCCTCCCTGGTGCTGCCCCCCCCCCACTCCCGCCCCCACTTCCTGGCAGGTGGCAGGAGTGTCCTGGGCTGCTTTGTCTCCAGGTGGCCAGCCCTGCCCCTCTGCCCTCCCCCTTGGCCAAGAGGGGTCCCTGCTGGAGGGGCTCTGGGTGGGGGGTGCAGGAAGGGACCTGGGGGGGATTTGGGGGTTGCTAGGAGCTGCAGAGCAGAGACTGGCAGAGGGGGGGAGGGAGGGAGGGAGGGAGGGAGTCCTGTTAGCACCCAGGGCTAGAATGACCTTTGCCCATCGGCCGCCTCGCTCGGCTTCCTCTGAAGGCAGGTGGTTTGACAGGGGGGGAGGGGAGCTTTGGCCTCCGATTGTCTATTTCTTTCCTTCCTTAAATCCTATTTTCTTTATTTCTTTCTTTCTTTCTTTCTTTCTTTCTTTCTTTCTTTCTTTCTTTCTTTCTTTCTTTCTTTTGCGTAGTTTTTAAAATTGTTTTAGTTTTTAAATTGGTTTTAGTAAGGGTTTTTTAACAGGATTTAGATCAGGCCAATCCATTGAATATATTTTTAATTGTATTTTTAATTGTATTTTATGCTCTATATTATTGATCTTATTATTGCCTGTACACCGCCCTGAGTCCCACAAGGGAGAAGGGCGGTCTAAAAATGTAATAAATCCTAAATCCTTTCTTGCTTCTTTTCTTCCTTTTTGCCTTCCTTCCTTCCATCCTATTTTTCTTTCTTTCTTTCTTTCTTTCTTTCTTTCTTTCTTTCTTTCTTTCTTTCTTTCTTTCTTTCTCTTCCTTTCTTTATTACTTTCTTCTTCCTTCCTTCTTTCCTTCCTTCCTTTCTCTTTCTTTCGTTTTTCTTTCTTTCTTCTTCCCTTCTTTTCTTCCTTTTTGCCTTCCTTCCTTCCCTATTCTTTCTTTCTTTCTTTCTTTTTCTTTCTTCTTCCTTCATTTTTTCCTTCTTTCCTTCCTTCTTCCTTTTTCTTTCTTTCTTTATTACTTTCTTCTTCCTTCCTTCCTTCTTTCCTTCCTTCCTTTGTCTTCCTTTCTTCCTTCTTTTTTTCTTCCATCATTTTTCTATCTGTCTGTCGCTCTGTCTATCTCTCTCCGTCTCTCATGAAATTTATTTGCCACCTAACCTGAGATCCATTGTCTCTGGGCGGCTTAGAGCATGAAAACATTGAAACCACCAATTATAAAATAAGGCAGCAAGATAAAACCATTCACACCGGAAGACAAAGGAGGGAGGGAGGCGTGTGTGTGTCTCTGTGTGTGTGTGTGTGTGTGTGTGTGTGTGCGCGTGTAGGGGGGAGGCAAAGGGGGGGCACCTTGGCAGGAAGTAAGTAAGTGAGAAGTAAGGCAGAAGGGGAGGAAGGGGAGGAACAGGAAATGGGGGATTCCCCTTTGTGGGGCTCACTGACAGCCCCCTATCTCCCCCCCCCTTCTTCAGCTTCTCAGTCTGTTGGGCCCCTCCCCGCTCTCCCCCCCCCCTCCCCACCCAGTTTGCTCACTGGACTCCCTGCCTGGAGTTACGCCCAGCGGTTGCAGCTGCGAATAAAACCTCCCGTGGGGTTAACCCTGGTTAGCTGCTCTCAGACTCCGCCAGCTGTGGACGTTTGGTGTGGAATTTCCACTTTTCCCCACACCTGGAATCCTGCAGCCGGTTTTGGTCACCACATTACAAAAAAGACGTTGAGACTTTTGGGGGGGGAAAGTGCAGAGAAGAGCAACCGAGACGGTTCAAGGCCTGGAGGATAAAATAGGCGAGGAACAGAATTGCAGGATTTGGAGTTTGGCCAGTCGAGAGAGAAGAAGAATTAGGGGGGGACATAACAGCAGCCTTCCAGTATCTCAGGGGTTGCCCCAAAGAAGAGGGAGTCAGGCTATTCTCCAAGGCACCTGAGGGCAGGACAAGAAGCAATGGGTGGAAACTATTCAAGGAGAGAAGCAACTTAGAACTGAGGAGGAATTTCCTGGCAGTGAGAACAATTAGTCAGTGGAACAGAAGTTGCCTCCAGAAGTTGTGGATGCCCCAACCCTGGAGGCTCTGAAGAAGAGACTGGGCAGGCACTTGTCTGAAATTGTATAGGGTCTCCTGCTTGAGCAGGGGGTTGGACTAGAGCAAGGGTCTCCAACCTTTGCAACTTTAAGTCTGAAGGACTTCAGCTCCCAGCAAAGCTGGCTGGAGAATTCTGGGAGCTGAAGTCCTTCAGACTTAAAGTTGCAAAGGTTGGAGACCTCTGGACTAGAAGACCTCCAAGGTCCCTTCCGGCTCTATTCTGATTGATTGGTTTGTGTGTGTGTGTGTGTGTCTGCTTTGGGGATTGGGATCTTGACTGGGGGGGGGGCTGGGCAGAAGAGGGGGAGCGTTCTGTGATTGACACCAAGCCTCTTGTGCACAGGGAGGTCACATGGCGAAGGGGTGGGACCATGTGCCCCTCCCCCCGGACCTCCCATTGGCTCAGGCTTTGTTGGGTGGGGGGAGGTCCTGGGGGAGGGGGAGACCTTGGTTGTAGCACAGGAAGTCCTTGACTTGCCACCCTCATTGAGCCCGAAGTTACTGTTGCTAAGTGAGACACTTGTAAAGTGAATTTTGTCCCGTTTTACAACCTTTCTTGCCGCAGTTGTTAAGTGAATCACTGCAGATGTTAAGTTAGCCACACGGTGGTTAAGCGAATCCGGCTTCCCCATGGACTCTGCTGGTCAGAAGGTCACCAAAGGGGATCACGGGACACACACACCCTCCCCCAAGGACGCTGCAACCGTCATAAGTCCCTGCCAGTTGCCAAGAGTCCAGCTTTTGTGACTGTGGGATGCTTAAGCCGCCGTAAGCCATTTTTTCCCGCTAATCGAACCGTTGTAAGTCAAGGGCCACGTGTGTCTGTTCCCTTCCCGGCAAGTGCAGCAGGTGGGCAGGGAGGTTGGCACATCGGCCACCTCGAGGTGGGCATGGGAATTCGTGGGCTTCCCCGGGCGCAGGATCTGGGGCTTCCCGGTGCCCAACCCGGGTTCAGAATAAGCCACCATCCGTGGCACAGGGCCAAGGAAGTCCGGGTGCCCTGAATGGCTTCGCAGGGGGCAGCCGTGGCTTCGTTGAGCGGCTCGGCCGTTGAAAGCAGCCCAAGCGGGCAAGGTCTCCCTCTGGGCCAAAGGCTTTCCTGCCCAGCGAAGGTGGCACCATCGCCAAAGCCACAGGCATGTGGAATGTCCCTCCCTTCTAAAGCCACAGGTGTGGGGAAAGAAAAACTTTCTAGTCCTCAATGTTGTACTCCTTGCCCTTCCCCCCCCTCCCCCCCACCCCCAGGGCTGCCATTAAGAGCTTGAATAGAAGAGCCAGCTCTCGGCGGCTTTGTGCCCTGGCACGGAGGTTGGCGGGGTGGGCAGCCTGGAGGCTTTGAGGGAGGAGGCTTCCCTTGCCCACCGCCGGCCCCTTCAGCCTCCGTTTCCCTCCTGCAGTGAAGGCGTCTTCAAGTGTCCGGAGGACCAGCTGCCCCTCGACTACGCCAAGGTGAGCCCCCGTGACGGCCCCGGCTCCCTCTGGGGGGGGAGGGTGATTTTGCCCCTCTTGGCACCTTCTGACCCACTTCCTGCCCACTGATGCCCACCGTCCTCTTCTGAGCCCCTCCCCTCCCTCCTCTCCTGGGGCTGCTTAATCCGGTGCCCCTGCCTGGCATCTCTTGGTGTTGCCACCCAGGCAGGGATGAATGGAAGGCCCTGTTTGCAGATGGCAGGGGGAATGGGGAGGGGGCTGCTCCCACCCCCCTCCAGGCCTCCCCTCAGCTCCAGGGAAGGTTAGGTCTCCATGGGCTTTGGTCTCCAAAGGGACAGAGGGAGGAAAGGAAAGGAAAGGAAGGAAGGAGAAAAGGGAGGGAGGGTGAAGGGGGAAGGGAGAGACAGAGAGGAAAGCAGGGGATGAAGGGAGGGGGAATAGAGGGAGGGAGGAAGTAGAAGAGGAAGGAAGAGAAAAGGGCCTGAAAAAAGGAAGAGAAGGAAGGAGAGGGAGGGAGGGGGAAGAGAGGGAGGAAGTAGAAGAGGAAGAGAAGAGAAAAAGGAAGAGAAGAAAGGAGGAGAGGGAGGGAGGGGGAAGAGAGGGAGGAAGAAGAGGAAGAGAAGAGAAAAAGGAAGAGAAGGAAGGAGAGGGAGGGAGGGGGAAGAGAGGGAGGAAGTAGAAGAGGAAGAGAAGAGAAAAAGGAAGAGAAGGAAGGAGAGGGAGGGAGGGAGGGGGAAGAGAGGGAGGAGGTAGAAGAGGAAGGGAAGAGAAAAAGGAAGAGAAGGGGGGAGGGAGGGGGGTCCAAGGGAGGCTGAGACCCCCCCCCTCTTCTTCTTCTCCCCCCCTCCAGATCTACCCAGACCCTGACCTGGAGGCCCAGGTGCTCAGCCTGACCATCCGCTGCATCCACAGTGAAGAGGGCTGTCGCTGGACTGGGACCATCCGCCACCTGCAGGTCAGCTGCCCCCTCCCCTCTCCCCTCCCCCCTCCCCCCCCCCCCCCCGCCTGGGAAGGGAGGGTCCTGGGCCGCCCCTCCCCCAGCTGCCCCTGACCCCCTCTGCCCTCCCCTCTGCTCTCCCCTGTCCAGGCCCACCTGGGGACCTGCGGCTTCAACGTGGTGCCCTGCCCCAACCGCTGTGGGGCCAAGCTCAGCCGCCGCGACCTGCCCCCCCACCTGCAGCACGACTGCCCCCAGCGGCACCTCCAGTGCGAATTCTGCCGAGCCGACTTCACGGGGGAAGCCTTCGAGGTGAGGGGGGCGCTTGAGGAGGGGGGGGGAGCAGAGAGGACCTCCAAGGGGGGGGGGTTCCAGCTGCCCTCCATTGTCCCTCAGGGGAGGGGGCTGAAAGAAAGGACCCCCCCCCAGTTGTGCAGCTGAGCCTGGCCTGCCTGCGGGTGGGAGCTGCCTCTGCCTCCCTCTCTGGGGAGACCCTCCCTTGGGACAGAAGGGCTAGGCAGCAGCCCCCTCCCCCAAAAGGAGGATATTGGGAGCTCAGGGTGGAAATGAGGGGTCCTTGGGGGTCTCTGAGCTGGGCTAGGGAACATCATCAGCGCAAGAAGGGAGGGGGCTTGTGGAGAGGAGGAGGAGGAGGAGGAGACATTTCATGACCAAAGCAGTCATGAGGACTGATGAAGTTCCCTAGTTGGGTCATGCAACGTCTGCCAGAAAGCCACCCGGCTCAGAGACCAGCCAGCGTTCTCCATGGATGGGGAGCAAAGGAAGCGGCTGAAGGGAAGAGGGGGGCAGAGGTGGGGAGGGTCCCCGGGTGGCTCAAAGAAACAAAATAATGGAATGTATTTTCCGACCTTTCTTTACTTTCTACTGAAAATGATATTGTAAGAAGACTCGGAGGCGGCCACCAGCACCGATATGGAAGCTCTAAAATATTGTTAAAAATATCCTACTTGCCCCTTTCCTTTGATAAAATTGTAAAACTAATAAAATTCTTAAAAAAAAAAAAAAAAGACCTTGGGGGTCTCAGGCGCTGTGGGGCTGGGGAGGGGTCCCTAGGCGTCTCTGACCTCCAGCAGCCCCAGGGGCCACAGTCACACTCATGGGGCACATCCAGGGCTCTGGTTTGGGGCTGGGGTCTCTGCCCCCCTGGGGACCCTCTGTGGGGGAAGGAGGGATCTGGCAGGGGGCTCCCGTGGAATTTCCCGGCCTGGGCTGCTTTGTTGGGGAAAACATTTCTCATCGTACAGCTGGTCCTTGACTTACGACCACAGTTGACAATTGTTAAGTGAGCTTTGCCCCATTTTGCAACTTTCCTTGCCAACGTTGTTAAGCGAATCACCGCAGTTGTTAAAACGAGTAACCTGGTTATTAAGTGAATCTGGCTTCCCACATTGACTTTGCTTGTCAGAAGGTCGCAAAAGGGGATCATGTGACCACGGGACTGCGACCGTCATAATATGAGTCAGTTGCCACGTGATCACGTGACCATGGGGGTCATAAGGGCTTCAAGGTGTTGGTCATCATCTTCAAAGCGCTCCATGGCACAGAACCTAGCTATTTGCGGGATCGCATCCTGCCCCATACATCCCTGCGGCCGATTCGCTCCCACAGAGAGGGACTTCTCCGGGTGCCGTCCACTAGACTTTGCCAGCGGGCGACGCCCAGGGGAAGGGCCTTCTCTGTGGCGGGCCCAGCCCTCTGGAACGACCTTCCCCCCGACATTAGAACAACCACGGACCTCCGCTCCTTCCGTCAAAAATTAAAAACGCACTTTTTCTGCTTGGCCGGCCTAGGTTAGTCTTCCGTTTATTGTTTTAATTGGTTTTTAAGGGGTTAGTTTTTAGCATTTTGGGTTTTTAGCGCAGGGATAACTTGTTTAATTTGATTTTATATATTTATTATGTATTTATGGTTGTATGTTTTTTAATTCCCCTGTGCACTGCCCTGAGTCCTTTGGGGAGAGGTCTATAAATTATAATAATAATAATAATAATAAATAATAAATTTAAGTGTGAAAAAATTCACTTTTTCCAGTGCCGTCGTAACTGAATGGCCACTAAATGAGCTGTTGTAAGCCGAGGACTCCCTGGAATGTATTTTCTGAATTGTAAGCTGCCCAGAGTCCCTGGCTGAGATGGGCAGGTGTAGAAATTAAAATAAAATAATAAAATAAAATAAAATAAAATAAAATAAAATAAAATAAAATAAAATAAAATAAAATAAAATAAAATAAAATAAAATAATAAAATAAAATAAAATAAAATAAAATAAAATAAAAATAATAATAAATTAATATAAAACAATAAAAGAAAAGAAAGAAAATAAATAAAATAATAATATAATTAAAATTAAATAATAAAATAGAATAATAAAATAATAAAATAATTAAAGAAAATAATATAATAATAAAATTAAAATTAAATAATAGAATAGAATAATAAAAGAATAAAATAACAAAAGAAAATAATATAATTTAATAAAATAAACTAAATAATAAAATATAATAATAAAATATATAATATAAAACAATAAAAAAATAAATTAATTAAATAATAAAATAAAATAATAATAAAATTAAAATAAAATAATAAAATAGAATAGAATAGAATAGAATAATGAAATAATAAAATAATACAGCATAAAAAGCAATTTTACACCTGCCTGGAGGAGATTTCCCACCTCCCACTGTCTCGCTCCGCCTGGGCATTTCCGGGTGGCCTCCCATCCTCTTGCATTCCCTCCAAAGTCCCAGCTCGGGAGGCCCCAGAATCAACCCCTCTCCCTCTGCTGCCCCCCAGAGCCACCAGGGCCTCTGCCCCCAGGAGAGCGTCTACTGTGAGAACAAGTGTGGGGCCCGCATGATGCGCCGGCTGCTGTCTCAGCACATGGTGGCCGAGTGTCCGAAGCGCACCCAGCCCTGCAGCTACTGTGCCAAGGAGTTCCTCTACGACACCATCCAGGTGGGTCACGGGGGGGGCACCCCCTACTTGGTCCCCCCCACTGGTGGGCATCCAGTCGGCCCTGCCCTGCGTGGCCCAGAAACCCCTCCTCTTCGCTACGGAAAAGATTCGGGGGGGCCACACCTGTTGCTGGATTGGGGGGGGGGCTGTAGGGCCTGAGAGGGCTGCCACATAAGGGTCCCCAAAGGTGATGGGGGGGGGAGGCTGGGTCGTCTGCGGCAGCCCCATTTGGCCTTTGAGACTTCATGGGGTTCCCCCAAATATTTTTTTTGGGGGGGTTGTAGATTAGAGCTTGAAAGGCAGCGGCTGAATTTTTGTCACGTCAGCCCAGAATTGTTGCCACGGTCATAAGTGTGAAAAATCGACCGCAAGTCCTATCTTTCGGTGCCCTTGTAACATCAAGCGGTCACTAAATGAATGTTGTAAGTTGAGGACTCCCTGCAGACTCCACACAGTGCCTTCCCCCCTCTCTCTCCAGAACCACGAGTACCAGTGTCCCCGCTACCCCGTGCCCTGCCCTAACCAGTGTGGGGTGCCCAACATCGCCCGGGAGGACCTGAGTGGGCACCTGAAGGAGAACTGCTCCACCGCCCTGGCCCTCTGCCCCTTCAAGGAGGCCGGCTGCAAACACCGGGTAAGCCACGGCCCTCCCGGCCTTCCTCGCAGCTGGGCAAAGACCCCCGGGCCCTCCCCTCGCCCTCCGGCTGCCCACCTGCCGGCCATGAATCTCAGCCCAGAAACGTCTTCCTTGGCTTCGGTCCTGGGGAAGAGCCCTCCGCCAGTTGTGCCCTCTGGAAAGGCGGCTTGTCGTGCCCGTGTCTCTGGAGTCGTGGGCAGGCGGGGTCCCGTCTGGAGCGGGTGTGTGGCTCAGGGCAGAGACCCTGCCAAGCTAAGGCACAGTGGGGGCGGCCGAGGGGTGCCGGACCTCTGCAGGGGGAGCCTGGCAGGGCGTTCCTGGGCCCCCGGCTGACTCTAGCCGCCTTCTCTCCCCTCCGCCCTCCCGCAGTGCCCCAAAGTCTCCCTGGGCCGCCACCTGGAGGAGAACACCAAGCTGCACCTGGGCCTGATGGGGGCGCTGGTGGCCCGGCAGCGCCAGGAGCTGGTGGAGCTGCGCCGCGAGGTGGAGGAGCTGGCGGTGGGCAGCGACGGCGTGCTGATCTGGAAGATCGCCGACTACGCCCGGAAGCTGCAGGAGGCCCGCCTGCGGAGCAACTACGAGTCCTTCAGCCCCCCGTTCTACACGCACCGCTACGGCTACCGGCTGCAGGTCTCGGTCTTCCTGAACGGCAACGGCAGCGGGGAGGGCAGCCACCTGTCGGTCTACATCCGGGTGCTGCCCGGCCAGTACGACAACCTGCTGGAGTGGCCCTTCGCCTACCGGGTGACCTTCTCGCTGCTGGACCAGAGCGACCCGTCCCTCTCCAAGCCCCAGCACATCACCGAGACCTTCCTGCCGGACCCCGCCTGGAAGAACTTCCAGAAGCCGGGCACAGGACGGGCCTCCCTGGACGAGAGCCTGCTGGGCTTCGGCTACCCCAAGTTCATCTCCCACCAGGACATCCAGAAGCGCAACTACGTCCGCGACAACACCCTCTTCGTCAAGGCCTCGGTGGAGATCCCGCCCAAGATCCTCTCCTGAGGGGGCGGCAGAGCCAGGGACCCCCCCATCACCCCCGGATTCCCCCGCTTTCCCCCCCGGATTCTGCCTTTCCGCCTTGGACCTTGGCCCCCTCCCTCGGTGGAAATGGTGCTAATTGCTGCAGGTTCGGGCTGGGGGGGGTTCGCGTTCTTCCCAGGAGCAGCTGGGCTGCCTCTGCGACCCCCATTGGCTCCCCAAGCGCCCTTTTGGGGGGGGGGGGCGTCTCTGCAAACACCTGGGGAGCTTCAGGGAGCCTGCTGGGGGCAGACCAGATTGGGGCCTCCCAGATGGTGGTGGTGGGGGGTTTGCCCCTCTGCACACTGCCCCCCCTTTCCGTGGAACAGCTGAGGGGGGGGGGGTTAAGGCTGGAACCCCCGACTCCTCCGTTGGGCTCCACCTTTGGACGGCTGTCCTGGACCTATTCAGAGACCAGGGGGGGGGGGTGGAGCCCCCCCTGCCCAGCACTCAAGAGCCATATTATTGCAGGTGGGCCTTTTTGCCCCGGGGGGGGGGGGGCATGACTGTCCACCAGGCCATGGGGGGAGAGAGGGGGGGGGGTAGCCACAATCCCTCCTCTTCCTCCGTCTCCTTTTTTCCAGAGTTACTTTTCTGTCTTTTTAATAAACGGTTCCTTGTATTTATTAATTGATTGATGGGTGGCTTCCCTTCTCAGCTCTGGCCCAGGAGGCCCCTGCGGGAAAGAGGGGGGGGGGATGGGGTCAGCCCCCTCCTCCCCCAACACAGGTCACTTCCGGGAAAGGAGCCTCTCCTGCCCCCCCCCCCCTCTTTTGGGTCAACTCTGAGCTCTCCGGTCAACTTTGGCCAGAAATGGAGGCAGGGGGTCCTTTGGGGCTTCTGGGAAGAGGGAGGCACTGGGGGGGGGGGGGGGGTCCTGGGTGCTCTCTGAGCTTGGTTGCTTCCTTGCAGGCGTTTCATTATCGAACTAGATAATACCATCTGTGTTAGAAGGAAGGAAAAGGGGGAGGAGGAGGGGGGAACCTGGGGCTCTGAGCTTGGAGCTTTCCTTGTAGACATTTCATGACCCAACTAGGGAACATCATCAATGCTAAAAGGGAGGGAAGCTTGTAGAGAGGAGATGGGGGGGGGAGAGACTGTGGGATCCTTGGTGATCTCTGAGCTTGGTGGTTAATCTTGTAGATCAGGGGTCTCCAACCTTTGCAACTTTAAGTCTGAAGGACTTCAGCTCCCAGAATTCTCCTTCAGACTTAAAGTTGCAAAGGTTGGAGAGCCCTGTTGTAGAGAGGGAGCAGGGAGTGGGGAGTGGGGGGGGGGGCTCCCTAAAAAGACCCTTGTGCTACTCTGCCCGTTTCAGCCCTGAGCCAAGGGAGGAAGGGGGCCAGCAGGGCACTCCCACCCCCCACTCTGGGCCAACGGAGGAGGAGGAGGAGGCTCCCTGGGGCTCAGGGTGGGGAGGAAGAGGCCTTGGGGCTCTCTGAGCCTCGGGGTTTCCTTGCAGACGTTGCATGACCCAGCTAGGCAACGCCATCAGTGCTAGAAAAGGAGGAGGAGGAAGAGGTGGAGGACGAGGGTGGGAAGTGGAGGGCCGAGGGGTCCTTGGGGCTCTTTGACCTTGCTTGTTTTCTTGAAGACGTTGCATGACCCAGCTAGGCAACGTCATCGGTGCTACTTCCTTGTGACCCCCTGGGCAGGCTTCGGTTGCAGTTGTGGGGCCCCCCACGTCCTTCACAAAGACCCTCCCCCCAATCCCCTCAGGGGCTTCCCTTTGTCCCTCCCCCCAGCCTTCTCCCCTCTCCCATGGAAAATGCAAGGCCCTCCCTATCACTGGCATCCTACACACAACCACACACATACAACCACACATACATGCACACACACACACATCTATCTATCCATTTATTATCTATCTATCATCTCTCTCAATCATCTTTATCTATCTATCTATCTATCTATCAATCTATCTATCTATCATCTCTCTCTATCAATCATCTTTATCTATCTATCTATCTATCTATCTATCATCTCTCTCTATCAATCATCTTTATCTATCTATCTATCTATCTATCTATCATCTCTCTCTATCAATCATCTTTATCTATCTATCTATCTATCTATCTATTTATTATCTATCTATCATCTCTCTCTCTTTCAATCATCTTTATCTATCCATCTATCTATCATCTATCTATCTATCATCTCTCTCTCTCTCTCTCTCAATCATCTTTATCTATCTATCTATCTATCTATCATCTCTCTCTCTCTCAATCATCTTTATCTATCTATCTATCATCTCTCTCTCTCTCTATCATCTTTATCTATCTATCTATCTATCTATCTATCTATCTATCTATCTATCTATCTATCTCCATATCTCTCTTTCTCTATTCTCTCTCTCTCTCTCTCTGTCTATCTATCTATCTATCTATCTATCTATCTATCTATCTATCTATCTATCTATCATCTATCTATCTATCTATCTATCTATCATCTCTCTCTCTCTTTCTCTCTCTCTCTCTCTCCTATCTCTCTCTCTCTCTCTTATCTATCTATCATCTATCTATCTATCTATCTCCATATCTCTCTTTCTCTATTCTCTCTCTCTCTCTCTGTCTATCTATCTATCTATCTATCTATCTATCTATCTATCATCTATCTATCTATCTATCTATCTATCATCTCTCTCTCTCTTTCTCTCTCTCTCTCTCTCTCTCCTATCTCTCTCTCTCTCTCTCTCTCTCTCTCTTATCTATCATCTATCTATCTATCTATCTCCATATCTCTCTTTCTCTATTCTCTCTCTCTCTCTCTCTGTCTATCTATCTATCTAATCTATCTATCTATCTATCTATCTATCATCTATCTATCTATCTATCATCTCTCTCTCTCTTTTCTCTCTCTCTCTCTCCTATCTCTCTCTCTCTCTCTCTCTCTCTCTCTCTTATCTATCTATCATCTATCTATCTATCTATCTATCATCTCTCTCTCTCTTTCTCTCTCTCTCTCTCTCTCTCTCTCTCTATCAATCATTTTATCTATCTATCTATCTATGAGGTGGAGCTCTTGCCTCACAAGCAGGAAGTTGTGAGTTCGATCCTAGGTAGAGGAGGGTGGGATATAAATATAAATAAATAAATAAATAAATAGAGGCAGATGTAGGATTAACAGATTAACAGAGTTGGAAGGGAGATCTGCTGCTTGGGCAGGGGGGTTGGACTAGATGACCTGCAAGGTCCCTTCCCACTCTGTTCATCTATGCCTGTCTCTCACCCTTCTTCTCCCCTCCCCCCATCTCCAGCCTGGGGTTGCAGGATCAGGAGGCAATGGGGGCCGATTTCAGCTGGAGACCCCTCCCCAGCCGCCTTGCAGCCCTTCTCCCCAAAAGGGGCAGGGGAGACCCCCCAGTTGCAACCAGGGGCCGCGGGAGACCCCTTTGCCCCCCTGATCTTTGCAAGGCACCCAAAACTCTTCATTCTTATTTCTTTCCCCTGGTGGAGCAGCAAGAGACTGAAGGAGATTCGGCCATCCACACAAACAGGTTCTGCTGGATTTTGTGGGGAATGGCTGGATCTTTGCCCCCCCCCTTCCCTTCCCCCCCCCCCCCCGCCCGGGGTCACTCAGGGCTCCCACCTTGCTAGGGGGGGGGACAGGTGTGTGTTTGTGTGGGAGGGGCTGAGGGTCTCTCCCAGCCTGCCAACGTTGGTGGGGAAGGGGCCTCTCCAGGGTGGGTCGAAGTGGCAAAGCAGCAGGAGAGGAGCCGAGTTCGAAAGACGCCTTAATCCTCCCCTTGATTGTTTTCCCAGCCGGTTGCCTGGGCCAACGGCTGGCTGGATACCTGAGCCGCCAGGTGAGTCACGGGGCCGCTTCAAGAAACAATCGGCAGCCTTTAATAACGGAAATCATATTATTATTAATATGGGGGTGATTGAATCAGCCCCTGGGGAACCCCATCACGGGCCTCTGCACTTGGGGGGGGGGCTGTTCCTCTGCCTCCCCCCCCCGTCCCCCCACGAGGAGAGTCAGCCAGGCCGACGCCTCTCCTGAGTCAGGCCAGGTAGGGAGGGAAATTCACATTTTCCCTTCCTTCCCAGGACCAACCGGAAGCCCCACCTGGAGTCAGCTGCCTCTCGAAAGCCTCACCTGGGCCACGTTCCGAATTTCTCTCCTTTGCTGGCCTCGAAAGATATTCCTGGCGTTTCGTTTTGCAATAAGTTTTATTTATTTTTCATTACATGTATTGACAGGCGTCCCATTCACGTGGCTGTTATTCTGATGAGCTCTATCGTTTTTACACATTTATTTTTCCATAGAGTTAAAATATACATTGGAGGAAGTAGCTTTGCTCACCATCCTATGCTCCTAGATCAGGGGTCTGCAAAGTTGGCTCTTTTAAGACTGGTGGACTTCAACTCCCAGAGTTCCCCAGCCAGCATAGCTGGCTGGGGAACTCTTGAGAGTTGAAGTCCACCAGTCTTAAAAGAGCCAACTTTGCAGACCCCTGCCCTAGATTATGCTATGACCTCCCCTCCCTCCCTCCCTCCCTCCCTTCTTCCTCTCTTCCTGTCCCAGGCTTCCTCTCCTCTTTCTTCTCTCTCTCTTTCCCTCTCCCTCTCTTCCTTTCCTCTTCTGTTGTGGTTATCTTTCCCCCCCTCTCTCACCTGGTGTATTTTAGGGATGGAATTCCTGCAAACCCGGTTATAACTTTTATCATTTTCCTTTTCTCTGCTGTCATTTCCAAACTGTTTCTCACCCGTGTCTCATTTTTTGAACCGCTGTTGCTTAGATATTAAAACTTACTTTTCTGTTTCTCCCCTTCTTCACCCCTTTTCATTTCATAATTGTGTCATCTGAGTTTGTATCTCTCTCTCTCTCTCTCTCTTTCTAAATCTCTTTCTCTAACCAATCATAGAATCTAGCAGTGACATTTAAAGGGTGGGGGAGAGAAGTTTGCAAAGGCTTTTTTTCCCCTTGGGGGGAAAAAGCCTCCAAGAGGCATGCAGAGAACAGGGAAGGGAGGGAGGGAGGGAGGGGGGGGGGAGGGAGGGAGGGAGGGAAGGAAGGAAGGAAGGAAGGAAGGAAGGAAGGAAGGAAGGAAGGAAGGACGGCTGGCTTTCTTTGGGAAGTTGTGGCATTTTCAACCCAACGGCCATTTCTACGTCCTGCTGGGGGTTCTGACCTTGGATGCTTTGTGTCATTCTGGGTACCAGATTTTAGGAAACCTGGAAGGGGGACTTTGAGGACAATTGGGGGGAGGGGGGTGGAAACAGAACAAGGACCAGGGTGAACATCATAGAGGGAGGTCCAGTATTTGAGGGGCTGCCCAAAAGAAGAAGAAGGGAGTCAAGCTATTCTCCAAAGCCCCCGAAGGCAGGACAAGAAGCAACGGGTGGAAACTAATCCAGGAGAGAAGCAACCTAGAACTGAGGAGGAATTTCCTGACAGTGAGAACAATTAATCAGTCGAACTCCTTGACACCAGAAGCTGTGAATGCTCCAAGTCTGGGGATTTTCAAGAAGAGACTCCACGGCCATTTGTCCAGGATGGTTTAAGATCTGCCTTGGGTGGGGGCGGGTGGGATGGACTTGATGACCTCCACGGTCCCTTCCAGCCCCTATCGTTCTATGATTCTTTCTTGCCTCTTTCTCATTTCTTTATTTGGGGGGGGGGGGGCTAATAATGCCCACGAAAAATTATTAGATTAACAGGTCGGAAGGGACCTTTTAGAGCAGTGTAGTCAACCTGGTCCCTACCGCCCCCTAGTGGGCGTTCCAGCTTTCATCGTGGGCAGTGGGGGTTTTGTCCGATACTGAAGCACTTTCCTTTTTTAAAATTTAATTGACTTCCCTACTTTATAAATTACGGTGGAACCGGTGGGCGGTTAGATAATTTTGCTACTAACAGAGATGCAAAAGTGGGCAGTAGGTATAAAAAGGTTGACTACCCCTGGTGTAGATCATCTAACCCAACCCCCCCCCCCCAAATCAGGACACCCTACACCATTTCTGACAGATGGCAGTCCAGTCTCTTTTTGGAAGCCTCCAGGGATGAAGCTCCCACGACTCCTCTCCTCTTTAACAGATGAACAGAGTTGGAAGGGACTTTGGAGGTCATGTAGTCCAAATCCTCTGCCCAAGCAGGAGACTCTACACCATTTCTGACCGACAGTCCAGTCTCTTCTTGAAAACGTCCAGTGATGAAGCTCCCACAACGTCAGAAGGCAACTTCTGTTCCATGGGTGGATTGCTCTCCCTATCAGGAAATCCCTCCTTATTCCCAGGTTGAATCTCTCCTTGGTCAGTTTCAATCCATTCTTCCTTCTTTGGCCTTCAGGGGCTTTGGAGAAGAGCTTGACCCCCTTCCTCCTCTCTAGGGCAGCCCCTCCAATATTGGAAGATGCTCTCCTGTCTCCCCTGGTCCTTCTCTTCCCTAGACCAGCCTTGTCTCTCTTCTTTCTTTTTTTATTTTTTCCTTCCTTCCTTCCTTCCTTCCCTCCCTCCCTCTTTCTTTCTTTCTTTCTTTCTTTCTTTCTTTCTTTCTTTCTTTCTCTTTCTTGTGCTTTGGAGAATAGCTTGACCCCCTTCCTCCTCTCTCTGGCAGCCCCTCCAATACTGGAAGATGCTCTCCTGTCTCCCCTGGTCCTTCTCTTCCCTAGACCAGCCTTGTCTCTCTTCTTTCTTTTTTTATTTTTTCCTTCCTTCCTTCCTTCCCTCCCTCCCTCTTTCTTTCTTTCTTTCTTTCTTTCTTTCTTTCTTTCTTTCTTTCTTTCTTTCTCTTTCTTGTGCTTTGGAGAATAGCTTGACCCCCTTCCTCCTCTCTCTGGCAGCCCCTCCAATATTGGAAGATGCTCTCCTGTCTCCCCTGGTCCTTCTCTTCCCTAGACCAGCCTTGTCTCTCTTCTTTCTTTTTTTATTTTTTCCTTCCTTCCTTCCTTCCTTCCCTCCCTCCCTCCCTCCCTCTTTCTTTCTTTCTTTCTTTCTTTCTTTCTTTCTTTCTTTCTTTCTTTCTCTTTCTTGTGCTTTGGAGAATAGCTTGACCCCCTTCCTCCTCTCTCTGGCAGCCCCTCCAATACTGGAAGATGCTCTCCTGTCTCCCCTGGTCCTTCTCTTCCCTGGACCAGCCAGGCCCAGTTCCTGCAACCATTCGTCATATATTGCAGCCTCCAATCATCCCTTCGTCCTCCTGGTTGCTCTTCTCTGCCCTCTTTCCAGAGTCTCAACAAAGGAGGTCTTTAAAGAACAGGAAATGCTCAGCTGGACCCTCAGAAGTCAAATGTGCCCCCGGTGTTCAAATCCCGCTGCTCTGCTTACACGTTTCATGGGTGACTCTGGCATTCCTCGCTTCCTTTGCCCTCCACCAGATCAGCCTCCCCGAAAGGCCCTTTGAATTTCTCTCCAGCGCTGGCTCTGGGGCTGGGCTACCCTTGCCCCGGGGTGGGGGGGGGAGGATTTGAGGCTGGCAGGAGGGGCAGCTGGGGTGCCCGGCGTGGGGAGGAAGGCAGGCAAGGATGACTTAAATGCCACGGGTGCCCAGAAGAAGGAGGCAGGTCTCCGAAGCTTCCAGGGCTACTGACTTCCCTTTTTGGGTGTGGGGGGGTGGGGTGGGGGGGAACAGCAGGGCAGTGGGGATTAAGAGTGAAATCCCCTCTCTTCCCTCCCTCTCCGCCTGGGAGGGATTCCCGCATTAGCTTCTGCTTTAATCGCTGACCCACATGTCCAGAGGGCAGGAGCTAATTCACACAAGATGGGGCATCCTCCCCCCCCCCTCCCCGAAGGCTGGAGGGAATGGCTGGGGGAGGGGGCGATCGGGGAGGGGCATCTGACAGAGCCCAAATAAGACAATCAAAGGCCTGGAGACAATATTTGAGGGGTGCCCCAAAGAAGGAGAAGGAGAAGGAGGGGGTCCACCTATTCTCCAAAGCACCAGGAATCGGGATAAGGAGCAACGGATGGAAACTCATCCAGGAGAGAAGCAACCTGGAATTAAGGAGAAACTTCCTGGCAGTGAGAACAATTAGCCAGTGGAACTGCCTGCCTCTAGAAGTTGTGAATGCTCCATCGTTATAGGAGGTTTGCAATCGACTAGACCAGGGGTCTGCAAAGTTGGCTCTTTTAAGACTGGTGGACTTCAACTCCCAGAGTTCCCCAGCCAGCATAGCTGGCTGGGGAACTCTGGGAGTTGTAGTCCACCAGTCTTAAAAGAGCCAACTTTGCAGACCCCTGGACTAGACACTCGCTTATCTGAAATGGTGTCGGTTCTCCAGCTTGAGCAGAGGGCTGGACTGTAAGACCTCAAAAGTCCTTCTAGCTCAGGGGTGGGCAACATTTGCAACTTTAAGTCTGAAGGACTTCAGCTCCCAGAATTCTCCAGCCAGCAAAGCTGTCAGTGTCAGGGCCTGGGCCAGGGGTCCCCAACCTTTGCAACTTTAAGTCTGAAGGACTTCAGCTCCCAGAATTCTCCAGCCAGCAAAGCTGTCAGTGTCAGGGCCTGGGCCAGGGGTCTCCAACCTTTGCAACTTTAAGTCTGAAGGACTTCAGCTCCCAGAATTCTCCAGCCAGCAAAGCTGTCAGTGTCAGGGCCTGGGCCAGGGGTCCCCAACCTTTGCAACTTTAAGTCTGAAGGACTTCAGCTCCCAGAATTCTCCAGCCAGCAAAGCTGTCAGTGTCAGGGCCTGGGCCAGGGGTCTCCAACCTTTGCAACTTTAAGTCTGAAGGACTTCAGCTCCCAGAATTCTCCAGCCAGCAAAGCTGTCAGTGTCAGGGCCTGGGCCAAGGGTCCCCAACCTTTGCAACTTTAAGTCTGAAGGACTTCAGCTCCCAGAATTCTCCAGCCAGCAAAGCTGTCAGTGTCAGGGCCTGGGCCAAGGGTCCCCAACCTTTGCAACTTTAAGTCTGAAGGACTTCAGCTCCCAGAATTCTCCAGCCAGCAAAGCTGTCAGTGTCAGGGCCTGGGCCAAGGGTCCCCAACCTTTGCAACTTTAAGTCTGAAGGACTTCAGCTCCCAGACTTCTCCAGCCAGCAAAGCTGTCAGTGTCAGGGCCTGGGCCAGGGGTCCCCAACCTTTGCAACTTTAAGTCTGAAGGACTTCAGCTCCCAGAATTCTCCAGCCAGCAAAGCTGTCAGTGTCAGGGCCTGGGCCAGGGGTCCCCAACCTTTGCAACTTTTAAGTCTGAAGGACTTCAGCTCCCAGAATTCTCCAGCCAGCAAAGCTGTCAGTGTCAGGGCCTGGGCCAGGGGGTCCCCAACCTTTGCAACTTTTAAGTCTGAAGGACTTCAGCTCCCAGAATTCTCCAGCCAGCTTTGCTGAAGGACTTTGCTGAAGCTTTGCTGGCTGGAGAATTCTGGGAGCTGAAGTCCTTCAGACTTAACAGTTGCAAAGTTTGCCCACCCCTGTTCTAGCTCATTCATTCTACTGTGAAATTCTCCAAAGCACAGGAGAAGAAGCAATGGATGGAAACTAACCAAGGAGAGAAGCAACCTGGAATTAAGGAGGAAATTCATGACAGGGAGGACAGTTAACCAGTGGAACTGCCTGCCTCCAGAAGTTGTGACTGCTCCATCTCAGGAAGAGATTGGACAACTATTGGTCTGGCGTGATGGAGGGTCTCCTGCACCCAAGTCCCTTCCAGCTCTATTCCGAATTGACCATGGCCGTCAGGGACCGGTCACTTCAGGTGGTGCCAATTGTGAGCGTGACACTATCGGCAGCCTCAGAGCTGGAAAGGGGCTCAG
>CM077643.1:410722370-410799870 GCA_039707465.1 Rhabdophis nuchalis
TCCAACTCCGTTATTGTGTTATATTCTGCTAAAGCATATGAAGAAGGGTTACAGGAACTGGGTATGTCTAGTTTACGAAAAGAAGGACTAAGGGAGACACGATAGCAGTGTTCCAATATCTCAGGGGTTGCCCCAAAGAAGAAGGAGTCAAGCTATTCTCCAAAGCACCTGGGGGCAGGGACAAGAAGCAATGGGTGGAAACTAATCAAGGAGAGAAGCAACCTAGAACTGAGTAGAAACTTCCTGCCAGTGAGGACAATTAATCAGTTGAACTCCTTGCCTCCAGAAGTTGTGAATGCCCCAACACTGGAAGTCTTTAAGAAGATGTTGGACAGCCATTTGTCTGAAACGGTATAGGGCTTCCTGCCTAGGCAGGGAGTTGGACTAGATGACCTCCATGGTCCCTTCCAGCTCTGTTATTCCATTCTGTGCCCCCCCCCCACTTTGTCCATCTTTGCATTCAACTAGACCTCCGCAATTCCAGTTCTTCATATGTTCTAGCCTCCAGCCCCCTGATCATCTTCGTTGCTCTTCCAATTCTATTATTCTGTGACAGCTCTCTCTCTCTCTCTCTCTCTTTCCCTCTCTTGACTCCTCTCTCTTTCTTTCTCTCTCTCTCTCTTTCTCTCTCTCTCTCTCTTTCTCTTCTCTCTCTCTCTCACTCTCTCCTCTTTCTCTCTCTTTCTCTCTCTCTTGCCTCCTCTCTCTTCCTCTCTGTCTCTCTTTCTTTCTCTGTCTCCTCTTTCTCTTTCTCTCTCTTTCTCTCTCTCTCTTTCTCTCTCTCTCTCTCTCTTTCTCTCTCTCTTTCTCTCTCTCACTCTCCTCTTTCTGTCTCTCTCTCTCTTGCCTCCTCTCTCTTCATCTCTGTCTCTCTCTCTTTCTCTCTCTCTCTTTCTCTCTCTCCTCTTTCTCTTTCTCTCTCTCTCTCTCTCTCTCTCTCTCTCTCTTTCTCTCTCTTTCTCTCTCTCACTCTCCTCTTTCTGTCTCTCTCTCTCTGCCTCCTCTCTCTTCATCTCTGTCTCTCTCTCTTTCTCTCTCTCTCCTCTTTCTCTTTCTCTCTCTCTTTCTTTCTCTCTCTCTCCTCTTTCTCTTTCTCTCTCTCTTTTCTCTCTCTCTCTTTCTCTCTCTTCTCTTTCTTTCTCTCTCTCTCTTTCTCTCTCTCTGTCTCTTTCTCCCTCTTTCTCTTTCTCTCTTTCTTTCTCTCTCTTTCTCTCTCTCTCTCTCTCTTTCTCTCTCTCTTTCTCTCTCTCTCTCCCTGCAGGAATCGCGCCCCACTGCCTGGATGAGGGGACCATCACCAAGATCACGGTGGAGCCGATCAACGGGAAGGAATGGGAGAAAGCGGTCAAGGGCCACCCCACCATCAGGACTCTGTCGAAGCCATGACTGTCCAGTTTCTGGAAAGCCACAACCGGAGGGAGGTGGGGGGGCCTCCCCGCCTCCCTCTTTTTAATTCGGGGGTTTTGTATAGGAAGCCAAAGGGTGCCATAATTGTTTGTGTGTGTGTGAAATAATCTCCCCTCTCTCTACTGCCTATTTTTCCTCCTTCCATCCGATAGAATAGCGGCATAGAAACAGATCGATCTCAATCCTACGCATCGGGGAAAAAATATACGTCTATTTTTTCTTCTCTTGAGAAAAAGAGCGATTTTTTTAAAAAATAAAGAGGTATCCATTGCGAAGCTCCCAAAAACTGCATCGTCCCCTTTGCTAAGGCGCAGAAATCCGAAGGGGAATTCCCAACGGGGTGCTCTCACCGAGAGTCCTTGACTTATAAACGTTCGTTTAGCGACCAAGGGACGTTAACAATGGCGTTGAAATCGTCGCCCCCCCCTCGTCCGGTCGGAGACGAAGAAGTTTCTCGCTTGAGAAGAGAAACGTCGGCTTGTGGGAGCTTCATCCCTGGAGGCTTTCAAGAAGAGACTGGGCTGCCATCTGTCGGGGATGGTGTAGGGTTTCCTGCTTGAGTGGCGGGGTTGGACTAGATGACCTACGAGGTCCCTTCCAACTCTGTTATTCTGCTATCCTTCCTTCCTTCCCGCCCTCCTTCTATCCTTCCTTCCCCATCTCTGGAGGTTTTCAAGAAGAGACTGGGCTGCCATTTGTCATAAATGGTATAGGGCCTCCCACCTGAGCAGGGGGTTGGACTAGATGACCTACAAGATCCCTTCCAACTCTGTTATTCTGCTATCCTTTCCTTCCCTCCCTCCCTCCTTCTATCCTTCCTTCCCCATCTCTGGAAGTTTTCAAGAAGAGATTGGACAACCACTTGTCATTAATGGTATAGGGCCTCCCACCTGAGCAGGGGGTTGGACTAGATGACCTATGAGGTCCCTTCCTATTCTGTTATTCTGCTATCCTTCCTTCCTTCCCTCCCTCCTCCTTTCCTTCCCCATATCTGGAGGTTTTCAAGAAGAGATTGGACAACCACTTGTCATAAATGGTATAGGGCCTCCCACCTGAGCAGGGGGTTGGACTAGATGACCTATGAGGTCCCTTCCTATTCTGTTATTCAGAAATTGTAGAAGCTTCATCACTGGAAACTTTTAAGAAGAGGCTAAACTGCCATTTGTCAGAAATGGCGTAGGGTCTCCTGCTTGGGTGGGGGGTTGGACTAGATGACCTCCAAAGTCCCTTCCAACTCTGTTATTCTGCTATCCTTCCTTCCCTCCCTTCCTCCTTCTATCCTTCCTTCCCCATCTCTGGAGGTTTTCAAGAAGAGATTGGACAACCACTTGTCATAAATGGTATAGGGCCTCCCACCTGAGCAGGGGGAGGGTGGACTAGATGACCTACGAGGTCCCTTCCAACTCTGTTATTCTGCTATCCTTCCTTCCCTCCCTCCCTCCCTCCTTCTTTCCTTCCTTCCCCATCTCTGGAGGTTTTCAAGAAGACACTGGGCTGCCATTTGTCATTAATGGTATAGGGCCTCCCACCTGAGCAGGGGGTTGGACTAGATGATCTATGAGGTCCCTTCCTATTCTGTTATTCAGAAATTGTAGGAGCTTCATCACTGGAAACTTTTAAGAAGAGGCTAAACTGCCATTTGTCAGAAATGGCGTAGGGTCTCCTGCTTGGGTGGGGGGTTGGACTAGATGACCTCCAAAGTCCCTTCCAACTCTGTTATTCTGCTATCCTTCCTTCCTTCCCTCCCTCCTTCTATCCTTCCTTCCTCATCTCTGGAGGTTTTCAATAAGAGATTAGACAACCACTTGTCATTAATGGTATAGGGCCTCCCACCTGAGCAGGGGGTTGGACTAGATGACCTACAAGGTCCCTTCTTATTCTGTTATTCAGAAATTGTAGGAGCTTGATCACTGAAACCTTTTAAGAAGAGAGTGGATTGCCATTTGTTGGGGATGGTGTAGAGTCTCCTGCTTGAGCAGGGGGCTGGACTAGATGACCTCCAAGGTTCCTTCCAACTCGATTATTCCCGCTATTATTCTGTTATTCACAAATTGTAGGAACTTCATCACTGGAAGCTCTTACGAAGAAGCTGGACTGCCATTTGTCAGAAATGGTGTAGGGTCTCCAGCTTGAGCGGGGGGGGGGGGTTAGACTAGTTGACCCACAAGGGCCCTTCCAACTCTACCCATCTAATACTGCCTTCAAAGAAAAAAAAAAACACCAGAAAGTCCTCGGGACAACCACGACCAGCCTGACGGAGAACCTCCATAGATATTTAGCCATTGGGGGGGGGGGGGGGGAAGTGACTTATGACCGATTTTCACACTTAACGACCGTTGCCGCATCCCCAGGAATGTGACGTGATCCAAATCCGGACGCTTGCCAACCCCTTCGTATTTATGACGGTCGCAAGGTGTCCCCGGGATCGCCTGAGCCCTTTTTGGTGACCACCTGAAAAACTAACTCCACTTAAACAGCCGTGTTCCTAACCTCACAACTGCAGTGATCCACTTAGTAACGGCGGCTGGGAAAGTGGTGAAGTTGGGGCCAAACTCGTTGAACCAACTGCTCAACAACATATTCTGGGCTTCATTGTGGCCGTACGTTGAGGATTCCCTGTATTTTGGGGGAAGGAGATCTCCTACAATGGAAGCAGGTTAGATTCCATCTAACCAAGATCTTTTCTTACTTAAGGCAGCCTTGGAAGATTTCGGAGAAGATCTCCAATTTTTTTTTTAAGGAGGCTTTTAAGAAGAGATTTGACAGCCCTTTGTCTGAAATGGTTGTTCCTAATAAATGACTGGATTTCTTTTGAAACTGCCACACTTTCTATTTATTCCACTCTGCATTTTCTATGGTGGGAAAATTGTATGGAGTTAGATGACAGGTAGCCATAACAACGTTCTTTCTAGAAAGCCAAGATAAATGAATTATTGGATTATTATTTTTTAATTGGAAGGAGGCGCTGATCCATCACGGTGCTGAATCATTTCTCTTACAGGCCTCTGTTTATGACGGTCTTCAGCTGACCCGTGGCTAACCTTTTTTGCCAGAGTTTAAGACACTTGGTTTTGTCCAAGGGGGAAAATGTCTCTTGTGTATTGTGTGAATGCCTAAAGCGGCTTATTTTCCAGTTCTCGGGGTTAGCGTTTAGGTACGAATGCTCGTCTTAAGGTTGCTTTGTGCCTCACTTTTTGAGGAAGTTCTTGTTTTGGAAAATAATAATAATAATAAAAATAAAAAACACGTATTTTTAAAAGGTTTGTGCTTTTTATTTGGAGAACATAAGAACATAAGAATAAGAACATAAGAAGAGCCTTGCTGGAACAGGCCACAGCCCATCCAGTCCAGCCTTCTGTCTCCCACAGTGGCTCCCCATTTGCTTCAGGGTCTTCCCAAGCAGAGGTCTTCACCTGCTTAGGATTCCCTGCAAATGGCATTGAGAGACATCCTGCCTATCTCTGCAACCCGGAGGGTGTCCTTAGGCATCCATCATGATAGCCATGGATACCCTTGTTCTCCATGAACTCTTTCTTTCTTTCTTCCTTCCTTCCTTCCTTCCTCCCTCCCTCCCTCCCTCCCTCCCTCCCTCCCTCCCTCCCTTCTTCCTTTCTTTCTTTCTTTCTTTCTTTCTTTCTTTCAGAACATAAGAACATAGGAATAGCCTTGCTGGAACAGGCCACAGCCCATCCAGTCCAGCCTTCTGTCTCCCACAGTGGCTCCCCATTTGCTTCAGGGTCTTCCCAAGCAGATGTCTTCACCTGCTTAGGATTCCCTGCAAATGGCATTGAGAGATATCCTGCCTATCTCTCCAACCTGGAGGGTGTCCTTAGGCATCCATCATGATAGCCATGGATACCCTTGTTCTCCATGAACTCCTCTCTTTCTTTTTCTTTCTTTCTTTCTTTCTTTCTTTCTTTCTTTCTTTCTTTCTTTCTTTCTTTCTTTCTTTCTTTCTTAACATAAGAATAGCCTTGCTGGAACAGGCCACAGCCCATCCGGTCCAGCCTTCTGTCTCCCACAGTGGCTCCCCATTTGCTTCAGGGTCTTCCCAAGCAGAGGTCTTCACCTGCTTAGGATTCCCTGCAAATGGCATTGAGAGACATCCTGCCTATCTCTCCAACCCGGAGGGTGTCCTTAGGCATCCATCATGATAGCCATGGATACCCTTGTTCTCCA
Organism: Rhabdophis nuchalis; assembly: GCA_039707465.1. Taxonomy (NCBI): domain Eukaryota; kingdom Metazoa; phylum Chordata; class Lepidosauria; order Squamata; family Natricidae; genus Rhabdophis; species Rhabdophis nuchalis. Next base: position 410,727,957 of record CM077643.1, read on the forward strand.
TGAACTCCTCTCATCTTTTCTTTCTTTCTTTCTTTCTTTCTTTCTTTCTTTCTCTTTTCTTCCTTCCTACCTTCCTTCTTTCCTTTCGTTCTTCCTTCCTTCCTTCCTACCTACCTACCTACCTTCTTCCTTCCTTCCTTCCTTCCTTCCTTCCTTCCTTCCTTCCTTCCTTCCTTCCTTCCTTCCTTCCTACCTACCTTCCTTCCTTCCTTCCTTCCTTCCTTCTTTCTTTCTTTCTTTCTTTCTTTCTTTCTGAACATAAGAACAGCCTTGCTGGAACAGGCCACAGCCAATCCAGTCCAGCCTTCTGTCTCCCACAGTGGCTCCCCATTTGCTTCAGGGTCTTCCCAAGCAGATGTCTTCACCTGCTTATGATTCCCTGCAAATGGCATTGAGAGACATCCTGCCTATCTCTCCAACCCGGAGGGTGTCCTTAGGCATCCATCATGATAGCCATGGATACCCTTGTTCTCCATGAAACTCCTCTCATCTTTTCTTTCTTTCTTTCTTTCTTTCTTTCTTTTTCTTTTCTTCCTTCCTACCTTCCTTCTTTCCTTTCGTTCTTCCTTCCTTCCTTCCTACCTACCTACCTACCTTCTTCCTTCCTTCCTTCCTTCCTTCCTTCCTTCCTTCCTTCCTTCCTACCTTCCTTCCTTCCTTCCTTCCTTCCTTCCTTCCTTCCTTCCTTCCTTCCTTCCTTCCTTCTTTCTTTCTTTCTTTCTTTCTTTCTTTCTTTCTTTCTTTCTTTCTTTCTTTCTTTCTTTCTTTCTGAACATAAGAACAGCCTTGCTGGAACAGGCCACAGCCCATCCAGTCCAGCCTTCTGTCTCCCACAGTGGCTCCCCATTTGCTTCAGGGTCTTCCCAAGCAGATGTCTTCACCTGCTTAGGATTCCCTGCAAATGGCCTTGAGAGACATCCTGCCTGTCTCTCCATCCCGGAGGGTGTCCTTAGGCATCCATCATCATAGCCATGGATACCCTTGTTCTCCATGAACTCTCATCCTTTCTTAAAGGTGTTGAGGCTGACAGCTGTCACCACTTCTTCTGGCAGGGAGTTCCATAGACCAAGGATCCTCTGGGTGAAAAAGTCCTTCCACTTATTTGTTGGAGGTCTAGCGATCAAAAGTTTCATGGAGGGCCCCCTAGTTCTAGTGTTGTGCGATAGGGAAAACCGTTTTTCCTTTTCGACTTTGTCCACACCGTGCATGATTTGATAGACTTCAAAGAGAAGGGAGGGGGGTGTTTGCCCTGTCCTTGTGCAAAATGCACACTGATTTGTAAGGCTACATGTGTTGGGGGGGGTGTTTCCAAGTAACACCCCTCAACGAAAGAAGACTCCGAAGTTTTGACAAACTTGAACATTGGACGCTATCTAATAAAATGAAATTCAAGGGTGAAAAGAGGAAGGTCCTACATTTAGCAAGGAAAACCAAATGCACAGGGACAGTATAGGTGGGACCTTGCTCAATAATAGCAACTGTGAAAGGGATCTTGGAATCCTAGTGGACAACCATTCAAATAGGAGCCAGCCGTGGGCAGCAGCTGCCAAAAAAGCCAACACAGTTCTAGGCTGCATCAACAGAGGGAGAGAATCAGGATCACCTGAAGGGTTAATACCACTTTACAAGGCCTTGGGAAGGCCACACATGGAATATTTGCATCCAGTTTTGGTCACCATGATGTAGAAAAGACGTGGAGACTCTAGAAAGAGGGCAGAGAAGAGCAACTAAGAGGATGAGGGAACTGGAGGCTAAAACATGAAGAACGGTTGCAGGAACTGGGTATGTCTAGTTTAATGAAAAGAAGGACCAGGGGAGACATGACAGCAGTGTTCCGATATCTCAGGGGTTGCCCCAAAGAAGAGGGAGTCAAGCTATTCTCCAAGACACCTGAGGGCAGAACAAGAAGCAATGGGTGGAAACTAATCCAGGAGAGAAGCAACTGAGAACTGAGGAGGAATTTCCTGACAGAGAGAACAATCACCACACCCCGGCAACATGCCATTTGATGGGCTACATCCCGCTCTGCGGTCCCTACGCCCATTAGAAAAACCAGATTTTCAGGGTCTTGTGAAAGAGTATCAAGATGGGGAGGTCAATCTTATCTCCGCAGGGATGACGTTCCACAGGGAGGGAGCCACCACGGAGAAGGCCCTTCTTCTCGGTCCCACCAGATGGATCTATTTAACAGAGGAGACCCATAACATCTTATTTCCAATTTTATATCTATGTGGTGGCCTGCCAGTGGTCAGTGGACTTGGCAGCAGATTCGGACAATGAGGAGGTTGGGGAGGAACCTGGGCCAGTCCTGGAGTCTGTGGAAGGGGCTAAGGAGGGCTCTGTGTCGGAGTCAGAGAGGGGGCCAAGGCCATCTGGCAGTTATCAGCTGCCTTCAGAGTTGGACATCAGTGGAGCAGAAGAACAGCTGGAGCCTGTTCCCAGTGTGCGCATGCGCAGAGTTGTCAGAGGAAGGGAACAGCTAAAGAACAGGGGTCGACTTGAGAGGAAGGCCACAGGTGGATGGTGAATGGCCCCTCCCAGAGGAAATAAAAGAGGAGCGCCAGGGGAGTGGAGCTTGCAGGAGGCCATGAGTTCGCTTCATTAGTTCGTGACTCTCCGAGACTCCTGGCCAAGTTCTGCAGATCTCAGATAAGATCTGTAACCGTAAATCCTCCCTTGAAAGACTTTGCTGGATGGGAAGGAGCAGAATTCACGGTAAATTAATAAAAGGGTTTTTTTGTCGGGACCAGGAGTCAGCTTCAGGCTCTCGGGAAGCCTCGGTCAGAACACTCATTGAGGATGACGTTGCACAGGAAGGGAGCCACCACGGAGAAGGCCCTTCTTCTCGATTAGATCCTCCTCGTATTGTTCCACTCGCCGGGACCCAATAAGTCACATCTTTCCTCCCTTTTTTCTCTCCCTGTTTCCAATTCACCGCCAGTCTCTCTCTTCCCCGTTAGAGGAACCGCAGAGAGTTGATGACCATGTAGCGGGAGAACCTCACGTAGAGACGTCGAAACCAGAGAAGCTGGCTGTGGTGACACCGCATGGCTCTCTGGAAAGAGAAGACAGCATCAATGGAACTAATCAGTGGAACAGAAGTTGCCTCCAGAAGTTGTGAATGCCCCAACACTGCAAGTCTTTAAGAAGATGTTGGATAGCCATTTGTCTGAACTGGTATAGGGCTTCCTCCCTAGGCAGGGAGTTGGACGAGAACAGTGGTGGGCAAACTCATTAGTCAACAGAGCCAAATATCAACAATACCACGATTGAAATTTCTTTTGAGAGCCGGAAGGTGTGGCCTGTTTTGTGGGAGTGGCTCAGTGGCCATGTGACTGGGTGGGCGTGACCAACTTGGAAAATGTGGTGAAACTCACTTAACGACGGTCTTGGTTAGCAACCAAACTTTTAGGCTCCATTGTGGTCATAAGTTCTTTCTTTCTTTCTTATTTTCTCTCTCTCTCTCTCTATTTCTTCCTCTCTCTCTCTCTCTCTCTCTCCATTTCTCTCTCTCTTTCTCTCTCTCTCTTTTTCTCTTTCTTTCTGTCTTTTCTCTCTCTCTTTCTTTCTCTCACTTTCTCTCTTTCCCTCTTTCTCTCTCTTTCTCTTTCTTTCTTTCTCTCATTCTTTCTTTCTCTCTCTTTCTCTTCCTTTCTCTCTCTCTTTTTCTCTTTCTTTCTGTCTCTCTCTTTCTTTCTCTTTCTCTCTTTCTTTCTCTCTCTTTCTTTCTCTCTCTCTGTCCCTCTCTCCTTCGTCCGCCCTTCTCTGTCACTCTATGTGTGTGTGTGTCTGTCTGTCTCTCACTCACTTAATCAGTCTCTATCTATCTGTCTCTCCCTCCCTCTCTCTGTCTCTCCCTGTCTCTGTGTGTGTCACTCTCTCTGATTCTCTCCCTCCCTCCCTCTCTCTGTATGTCTGTCTCTCCCTCTTTCCCCGTCTGTCTCCGATTCAATCCCTCCCTGTGTCATTCTCTATCAGTGTCTCTCTCCGTCTCTCTCCCTCCCTCTCTTTCTCTCTGTCTCTGTCTTTCCCTCCCTCCCCCTCTGTCTCTCTCTGTGTCTGTCAGTCACTCCCTCTCTCCCCTCTCCAATATCTCAGGGGTTGCCCCAAAGAAGAGGGAGTCAAACTATTCTCCAAGGCACCTGAGGGCAGGACAAGAAGCAATGGGTGGAAACTAATCAAGGAGAGAAGCAACTTAGAACTAAGGAGAAAGTTCCTGACAGTTAGAACAATTAACCAGTGGAACTCCTTGCCTCCAAAAGTTGTGAATGCTCCAACACTGGAAGTCTTTAAGAAGATGTTGGATAGCCATTTGTCTGAAATGGTACAGGGCTTCCTGCCTAGGCAGGGGGTTGGGCTAGATGACCTCCAAGGTCCCTTCCAACTCTGCTATTGTATTGTATCTCCTCCTTTGTTGACTTCCTGGGTATGGAAACCACTTTTTGGGGAACAAGGACGTCATCGATGTACCTGGGCCAGTTCTGCTTCTTTTTCCGTCGCTATAACGAGAACATCCTGGCTTTGGTAGCCGCTGAGCGGAGCATCCCAGATGGAAATGTATTTCCGGAAAAGGTTCACGGTCTCAAGGACGAGGAAACGACAACCTGTGTGAGAAACACAAACAGTGGAGGGAAACTAATCAAGGAGAGAAGCAACTTAGAACTGAGGAGAAATTTATTTATTTTATTTATTTATTCGAATTTATACCCCGCCCTTCTCCTTGTTAGGACCCAGGGCGGCGCACAGGCATTATTTAAAAACCACAATAAATACAATATACAACATTAAAATATATTAAATTATTTACCCGTGCTAAAACCCATATTTAAAAACCCTACCAAATTATAATTTATGTATAAAAGTCAGAACGGGGGGCTATGCTAGGCCGGCTTGTTGGAATAAATGCGTCTTAAGACGTTGGCGGAAGAGGCGGAGGTCCGAGGTAGTGCGAAGGTCGGGGGGTAGGTCGTTCCAGAGGGCCGGGCCCGCCACAGAGAAGGCCCTTCCCCTAGGTGTCGCCAGTCGGCATTGTCCGGCCGACGGCACCCGGAGAAGGCCCTCTCTGTAGGAGCGGACCGGACGAAGGGATGTATGGGGCAGGAGGCGGTCTCGTATATAGCTAGGCCCCGAGCCATGGAGCGATTTAAAGATGGTAGTCAACACCTTGAAGCGCACTCGAAAGGCCACAGGCAGCCAGTGCAGCTCGCGCAGGAGAGGTGTTATGTGGGCTTGCCTTGAGGCACCCATAACCACCCGCGCGGCCGCATTCTGCACTAACTGTAGCTTTCGAGTGCACCTCAAGGGGAGCCCCATGTAGAGAGCGTTACAGTAATCCAGCCAGGATGTCACAAGCGCTTGAGTGACTGTGCGAAGGGCCCCCCGGTCCAGTAAGGGGCGCAACTGGCGTATCAGGCGAACCTGATAGAACGCCCCCCTGGCCACGACCGCCACATGGTCCTCCATGGACAGCCGGGAATTTCCTGACAGTTTGAACAATTAATCAGTGGAACAGAAGTTGCCTCCAGAAGTTGTGAATGCCCCAACACTGCAAGTCTTTAAGAAGATGCTGGATAGCCATTTGTCTGAAATGGTATAGGGCTTCCTGCCTAGGCAGGGGGATGGACTAGAAGACCTCCAAGGTCCCTTCCAACTCTGCTATTGTATTGTCTTTAAGAAAATCCAGCACCCGCCTTTGTGTTCTCACCTTGTTTTTTCCATAGCAAGTCTCAACAAGCCCTGGGAGATTTCTACAGTGAAATTGGCCCCAGGTGACGCCTTCAGACTGTTAGATTTACAATACGGGGTTGCATAAATGATTTGGAACAGGTTAACAGAGTTGGAAGGGACCTTGGAGGTCATCTAGTCCAACCCCCATGCCCAAGCAGGACACCCTACACCATTTCTGACAGATGGCAGTCCAGTCTCTCTTCTCTCTTCTCTCTTCCTCTTTTTTCCTTCTCTCCCTCCCTCCCTCCTTCCTTCCTTCCTCCTTCTCTTTCTCCTTTCCTTCCTCCCTCCCTCTTCTTTCCTTTTTCCTTTCTTTCTTTCTTTCTTTCTTTCTTTCTTTCTCTCTCTTCCTTTCTTTTTGTCTTCCTTTCTTTCTCTTCTTTTCTTATTAAGTTGTTTCCATTTCTATATTCTCTAAAAAAAAAAAAAAAGTATATATATACTCCAAAAAAAACCCCACCCCCTAACACACATGTAAAAAAAAAAGACACAACAAAACTCATGGCTTTCTGTCTGGATGGTCTCTGGTGATGAGCCGAAAGACAAAAAAGGAAAGCAGTATGCTTCCTCCCTTAATTGGGGCTTCACAGGGTGTTGTGACATAAGCATCTATTTTTATTATATATGTATGTATGTATGTATGATCTGTATGGACTGTGCTGAAATGAGTAAACTGACATTTGAAATTAGAGAACAAGAGGATGAACAAGGTATGGGACTTGTTTTACCAATAGTTAGATTAAAAAAAACCTGGAGATGAAGTTGTTTATTTAGTTACACTTAGAAAAGGATAGTTAATATTAAGAAAATCTTTTGTTATGAAATAAAGTCCTTGGATATATGTTAGATAAAGGATAAAAATAAGCCTAAGGTGTAAAAGTTAGATGTTATGAATACTTGATACCATAGTAAGTAGATATTACGCTATTTTAGAAAGACATTTTGTACATTATGGTTTATGGTTTATGGTTTATTTAATTTATATACCGCACCCTTTCCCAAAAGGGACTCGGGGCGGTGCACAGGCAATTTAAAAACATATATAAACAACGATATACAAAATATAAAACCAAATTAAATTAATATCCCTGTGCTAAAAATTTAAATATATTAAAACAATATCCCTAAAACCAATTTAAAACATTTTAACGGCAGACTGTGGGCTAGGTGATGTAAGTTAGGCCAGGCCGGCCTGTTGGAAAAAATAAGTTTTAAGGTTCTGGCGGAAGGAGCGGAGATCCGTGATCGTTCTCAGTTCGGGGCGACGTTAAATACATTAACAACAATGGAAAGAATGATTGAGATATACATGAATTGTAATACTTGGTAACTTTTGGGTTTTATATAGGGAAAATATTCTTGGAGTTTGACTACGTGATATATAAGTTTAAGTTTAACTTTTATTTGATTTATATACCGCCCTTCTCCCTTTCGGGACCCAGGGCGGTGCACAGCCACGGTAAAATCGGTGTTACAAAATCTAAAAGAATATATTAAAAATATTAAATGAATTTGGCCTACGTATTTAAAATCCCATGCTAAAATTACTTTAAAATCCCTTTAAAACTACGACAGGCCGGCAGCACAGAATAGATGCGTCTTCAGGGTCCGACGGAAGAGATGTAGGTCCGAGATCGTCCGTAGTCCAGGGGGGTTGTATTGTATTACAATAATACAATAATACAATAGCAGAGTTGGAAGGGACCTTGTAGGTCTTCTAGTCCAACCCCCTGCGAGGGCAGGAACCTTATACCATTTCAGACAAATGGCTATCTAACATCTTCTTAAAGACTTGCAGTGTTGGGGCATTCACAACTTCTGGAGGCAACTTCTGTTCCACTGGTTAATTGTTCTAACTGTCAGGAAATTTCTCCTTAGTTCTAAGTTGCTTCTCTCCTTGATTAGTTTCCACCCATTGCTTCTTGTCCTGCCCTCAGTGCCTTGGAGAATAGTTTGACTCCCTCTTCTTTGGGGCAACCCCTGAGATATCGGAAGGCTGCTATCATGTCTCCCCTGGTCCTTCTCTTCATCAAACTAGACATACCCAGTTCCTGCAACCGTTCTTCATATCTTTTAGTCTCCAGTTCCCTAATCATCTTGGTTGCTCTTCTCTGCACTCTTTCCAGAGTCTCCACGTCTTTTCTACATCGTGGCGACCAAAACTGTATGCAGTATTCCAAGTGTGGCCTTACCAAGGCACTATACAGTGGCATTAACCCTTCACGTGATCTAGATTCTATCCCTCTGTTTATGCAGCCTAGAACTGTGTTGGCTTTTTTGGCAGCTGCTGCACACGGCTGGCTCATATTTAAATGGTTGTCCACTAGGATTCCTAGATCCCTCTCACAGTTGCTACTATTGAGCAAGGTACCACCTATACTGTACTTGTGCATTTGGTTTTTCTTGCCTAAATGTAGAACCTTACTTTTTTCACAATTGAAGAATTGAAGAGTATTCTCTAAGGATAATTGAAAGTAATGTTGTATACTGTCCTTGTGTGTTCCTGAGTCCCCCTGGGGAGAGGACGCGGTATATAAAATAAATTATTATTATTATTATTATTATAACATGAATTTGGGGGAAATCTTCCTCCTTGTTCTTTAAACAACAGAAAAAGAAAAAAAAATTAAGGCCAAATGAAAGGTAAGGCTCGCAAGGTTAAAATATCAAGCAACTTGGAGATAAATCTTCCAGCAAAACAATATTTTCTCCAGCAGCCACAAAGTCTCACTGAGAAGGCAGATTTTGTCCTGTGGCCAAAAGCCAGCAGAGAAAGACTTGCCCCTACTGGAAAAATTACTGGAAAATGTCAATCATCCTATCTTCAAAGGAAAAGCCAACAGACGGTGCCACCCAACCTAGGAGGCTGCTCCTCAAACAGGGTTTTGTTTCTGATTTCTCACCTTGCAACTTTGCACTGATTAAAAGAAAAAAGTGGGGAAGAAATGGGAAGAAAGGCATTTCTAGGTCAGGGGTAAACCAGCTTTGGCAACTTAAAAAATTGTGGACTTCAATTCCCAGAATTCTCCACTCCTCTTAAAGCATGGCTGCCTGGGGAATTCTGGGAGTCGAAGTCCACGAAATCTTAACGTTGCCAAAGATGGACATCCCCGAGCTTGTTGTTATTAGTTGCGAAGCCGTGTCCAGCCCATCACGACCCCTGGACCATGTTCCTCCAGGCCTTCCTGTCCTCTCCCATCCTCTGGAGTCCATTGAAGCTCAGGCCGGCTGCTTCGGTGACTCCATCCAGCCCCCTCCTTCTCTGCCGTCCCCTTCTTCTTCTCTTGCCCTCCATCGTTCCCAGCATGAGGCTCTTCTCCAGGGAGTCCTTCTTTCTTCTCATCTGGTGGCCAAAGTCCTTGAGTTTCCTCTTCAGGATCTGGCCTTCTCAAGAGCAGTCAGGGTGGATCTCCTCTAGGACTGACCGGTTGGATGGCCTTGCAGTCCAAGAGACTCAATGCAGAAGTCTTCTCCAGCACCAGAGTTCAAAGATCAATCTATTCCCTGCCATCTTTCTCTCAATCAATGTCTGTCTGTCTGTGTTTATCTATCTATCTATCTATCTATCTATCTATCTATCTATCATCTATATATTACCTGTTATCTTTCTCTCAATCAGTATCCATCCATCCATCCATCCATCCATCCATCCATCCATCCATCCATCTATCTATCACCTATCATCTTTCTCTCAATCAATGTATGTCTGTTTAGCTCTCTGTCTATCATCTATAGATTGTTGTTATTAGGTGCAAAATCGTGTCTGATCCATCGCGACCCCATGGACCACGTTCCTCCAGGCCTTCCTGTCCTCTCCCATCCTCCGGAGTCCATTGAAGCTCAGGCCGGCTGCTTCGGTGACTCCATCCAGCCCCCTCCTTCTCTGCCGTCCCCTTCTTCTTCTTCTGCCCTCCATCGTTCCCAGCATGAGGCTCTTCTTCAGGGAGTCCTTCTTTCTTCTCATCAGGTGGCCAAAGTCCTTGAGTTTCCTCTTCAGGATCTGGCCTTCTCAAGAGCAGCCAGGGTGGATCTCCTGTAGGACTGACCGCTTGGATGGCCTTGCAGTCCAAGGGACTCAATGCAGGAGTCTTCTTCTCCAGCCCCAGAGTTCAAAGGCCTCCATTCTCTGGCGCTCAGCCTTCCTCATGGTCCAACCTTCACAGCCATCCATTGCAACTGGGAAAACCACAGCCTTGACTAGACACCCTTTTGTTGGCAGGGGGAGGTCTCTGCTTTTTAGGAGGCTGTCTAGATTGGCCATCGCTTTCCTCCCCAGGAGCAAGCCGCTTTTCATTTCTTGGCTGCGGTCCCCACCTGCGGTGGTCTTGGAGCCCAGGAAAATGAAATCTGTCACGAGGTATTATACCTGACCTAGGTATTATCAATTAATGTATAACATTTGGGATCAATTTAGCTGTGGTTTGTTACTTGCTTTCCCTTCGAGCTTCATTAGAATGCTAATATTTAATAATAATAATAATAATAATAATAATAATAATAATAATAATAATAATAATAATAATAATAATAATAATAAATTTAATTTGTAGACCGCTCCCTCTCTCCGAAGGGACTCGGAGCGGTGCACAGGGGAATTAAAAACATACAAACATAAATACATCATAAATATATATAAAATCATTTATCCCTGCGCTAAAAACCCAAAATACTAAAAACTAAACCCCTTAAAAACCCAATTAAAACAATTTAAATGTTCAGACTGAGAGGCAGGAAGGTAGGTTAGGCCAATATTTGATGTTGACATTTAATAAAGACTTTGTACAAAAATAAAAAAAGACCCCAATTACGAATCAGGCTTTTTCTTGCAGAATTGTGCCAGGCCAGGGTTATGTCCTTGAGAATGTCCAGCAGCAGGGAGTTTCCAGATTGATAAGAGGAATGGAACCCAAGTCGTATCAGGAACACACAAGGACATGTTTATTTTGCAAAGGTTAACAGGAGATCCGGAGCAGACTGCAAATATTTACAGAGTTTTTGCTAGTTGTTTTTTTTTTAAATGTCGAAGATGATGGTGCAGGAATTTAGCACCCGCCCCTCTCTTAGAAAAATGAAATATTTTAGGAAATATTCAAAGGGGAGAATATTTTAGCCCCCCCGTTTCTGACTTTTATCTATAAATTTTAATTCTCAGGTTTTTTAAATGGGTTTTTAGCACGGGACTTAATTTAATTGTTTTTTAATAATGTATTTTGTCATTTTGTTATGGTTTTTTAATTTGATTTTGATTTTGATTTTATTAGATTTCTAGACCGCCCCCTCTCCCCGAAGGGACTCAGGGTGGTGTACAGGTAAAAAATTAAAAAATGACATCAACATTACATATAAACTAAAATCCAATTAAATAATCCCCTGTACAAATTTATAAAAATTAAAAACTTAACCTTAAAACCTAATCACATAATTTAAAATTACAAACTGAGGCGGGAAGCATGGAATTAGCCCAGGCTGACTAGATGAAACAGGTGGGTTTTGAGTTTCTGGCGGAAGGAGCGGAGGGCCGTGGTCGTTCTAATGTCAGGGGAAAGGTCATTCCAGAGGGCTGGGCCCGCCACAGAGAAGGCCCTTCCCCTGGGCGTCGCCCGCTGGCATTGCCTAGTGGACGGCACCCGGAGAAGTCCCTCTCTGTGAGAGCGAATCGGCCGAAGGGATGTATGGGGCAGGATACGATCCCGCAAATAACTAGGTCCTGTGCCATGGAGCGCTTTGAAGATAATAACCAACACCTTGAAACGCACCCGAAAGGCCACAGGCAGCCAGTGTAGCCCGCGCAGGAGAGGTGTTACGTGGGAGTATCTAGTGACTCCCAGAACTGCCCGCGCGGCCGCATTCTGGACCAGCTGCAGCCTTCCGGTGCATCTCAAGGGGAGCCCCATGTAGAGAGCGTTACAGTAGTTTAGACGGGACGTCACAAGCGCATGAGTGACTGTGCGAAGGGCGTCCCGGTCCAATAGGGGACGCAACTGGCGCACCAGGCGAACCTGGTGAAACGCCCCCCTTGCCACGGCTGTCACATGGTCATCCATTGACAGCCGGGCATCTAGGAGGACGCCCAAGTTGCGTGCCCGATCCACAGGAGACAGATGTTCGCCCCCAATGGCCAGTGATGGAATCAGCTGGTTGAACCGGGGCGCCGGTAGCCACAGCCACTCAGTCTTGGACGGGTTGAGCTTGAGTCTGTTACTTCCCATCCAGATCCACACGGCTTCCAGACACCGGGAATGTCTGTGCGCCGGAAATGCCTGTGCGCCGCCCTGGGTCCTAACAAGGAGAAGGGCGGGTTATAAATTTGAAAAAAAAATAAAAAATAAAAAATAAATTTTCCCTAAAAGGGAGACAGAAATTTTGTCAAAGGGCCATTAAGGACTGAACCAGAGAAACATAGGCAGGAAACACTCACTTTTAATAGCTCCTCCCACCTTTGTCAATGGGCCATTAAGGCCAGAGAAACAGAGGCAGAAAACAGACTCAATAGCTCCCCCACCTTTGTGAATGGGCCCTTTAGGCCTGAGCCAGAGAAACAGAGGCAGGAAACAGACTCAATAGCTCTCCACATCTTTGTCAATGGGCCATTAAGGCCTGAACCAGAGAAACATTGGCAGCAAACAGACTCACTCTTAATAGCTCCTCCCACCTTTGTCAATGGGCCATTAAGGCCTGAGCCAGAGAAACAGAGGCAGAAAACAGACTCAATAGCTCCCCCACCTTTGTCAATGGGCCTTTAAGGCCTGAGCCAGAGAAACATAGGCAGGAAACAGACTCAATAGCTCTCCACATCTTTGTCAATGGGCCATTAAGGCCTGAACCAGAGAAACATAGGCAGCAAACAGACTCACTCTTAATAGCTCCTCCCACCTTTGTCAATGGGCCATTAAGGCCTGAACCAGAGAAAACTAGGCAGCAAACAGACTCACTCTTAATCGTTCCTCCCACCTTTGTCAATGAGCCATTAAGGCCTGAGCCAGAGAAACATAGGCAGCAAATAGACTCACTCTTAACAGCTCCCCCACCTTTGTCAATGTGCCCTTAAGGCCTGAGCCAGTCTATTCTACATAACAAAGATCTACCTCCTTCAGGCAGAGCCCTCATAGGAATTGTCCAAAGCCCTTTCATTACATCACCAACTAGCAAGAGTCAACCAAGTCTGGGACTCAAAAGATGACCCTGCATGACCCCATGGGAGTCTGACAACCAATCAGAACACAAGCTCAAATTCAAAAGCCCAGAGAGGGCATAAAACCCAGGCAATCTCAGCATCTCTTCCCTTTTTTGGCCCATGATCTCAAGCCACGCGGTCCTGTCCACCATTAAACCATCTTTCCAAACAGCCTCCATATGTTTCCAGTGTCTTTTTCCCCACTTGGAACTGAACCCAGAAGGACATTTATTCCCACAGGGAAACTGTCCTCTGCTAACACTGGGGGTGCACAGAAGAACATCAAATCACAAGGCTGGGAGGGACCTCAGAGGTCATCTAGCCCAAGCCAAGGGGACGGTTTGAGAGGAAAGGAAAGCAGCTTCAGGAAGATGCTCACGAAAAAAATAAGTAGTGGGATTGTCTGCCTAGAGTGTGTTTTCTCCGTCTTGGAAACTTTAAGAGGAGTGGACTTTCACTCCCAGAAATCCCCAGCCACGTCACGTGATCAAAATCTGAACGCTTGGGCCCCTGACTCGCATTTATGACGGTCGCCGCGTCTGGGGAAGCTAGATTCCCTTAACAGCCGAGTTAGTAACTGAACAACTACAGTGAATGACTTAACGATTGTGGTAAGAAGGGTCGTAAAATGGGGCAAAACTTGCTTAACAAATGTCTCACTTAATGACAGAAATTTTGGGCTCCATTGGGGGTAAGTCGAGGACTACCTGTAAAAAAAGTGTGAAGGCTGAAGATCAATGACTTCATTTACGGTTCTTCCTCGTTAACCAAATACCTTGTTAATAAAATAATTAATTAACAAACACCAACCTTCTGGAACCTTCCTTCCTGAGTGCAAGGACCTGTGAAGAAGGAACAGGAGAGGGGTGAGTGGATATACAAGTAGTAGTCTACAACAGGGGTCTCCAACCTTGGCAACTTTAAGTCTGAAGGACTTCAGCTCCCAGAATTCTCCAGCCAGCAAAGCTGTCAGTGTCAGGGCCTGGGCCAGGGGTCTCCAACCTTTGCAACTTTAAGTCTGAAGAACTTCAGCTCCCAGAATTCTGCAAAGCTGGCTGGAAAAGTCTGGGAACTGAAGTCCTTCAGACTTAAAGTTGCCAAGGTTGGAGACCCCTGGTCTACAATATACAAATGGTTGTATTTTGAGAGCTGACTGCAATGAAATTTCACTTTAATGTATGTTGATTAGTGTACATTTAAAGTGACAATAAAGTTCTATGCTATGCCATGCTGTTTTCCCCCCCAAATTCTATTCCATTCTTGCTTCTATTCATTTCTTTTCTATTCCATTCAATTCCATATTTTATTTTCTATTCTGTTTTGCTCTGCTCTGTTTTTATTCTTCTCTTCTGTTCTCTTCTACTCTTATTCTGTTCTGTTCTATTTTGTTCCATTCCATTCCAAATGGAGAGCCATTTGTCTGAAACGGTATAGGGTTTCCTGCCTAGGCAGGGGGTTGGACTAGATGACCTCCAAGGTCCCTTCCAACTCTGCTATTGTATTATCGTGTATTCCATATTTTATTTTCTATTCTGTTCTTTTCTTTTCTGTTCTGCTCTGCTCTATTTTTATTCTTCTCTTCTCTTCCCTTCCCTTCCCTTCCCTTCACTGTTGTATGTTCTATTCTATTCTATTCCATTCCATTCCCTCCCATCCTTTCTTATTTCTATTCTATTCTATTCTATTTCTATTCTATTCTATCCCATCCCATCCCATCCTTTCTTATTTCTTTTCTTTTCTATTCTATTCTATTCTATTCTTCTATTCTATTCCCTCCCATCCTTTCTTATTTCTATTCTATTCTATTCCCTCCCATCCTTTCTTATTTCTATTCTATTCTATTCTTCTATTCTATTCCCTCCCATCCTTTCTCATTTCTATTCTATTCTATTCTATTCTTCTATTCTATTCCCTCCCATCCTTTCTCATTTCTATTCTATTCTATTCTATTCTATTCCCTCCCATCCTTTCTCATTTCTATTCTATTCCCTCCCATCCTTTCTTATTTCTATTCTATTCCCTCCCATCCTTTCTTATTTCTATTCTATTCTATTCTATCCCATCCCATCCTTTATTTCTATTCTATTCCCTCCCATCCTTTCTTATTTCTATTCTATTCTATTCTATTCTTCTATTCTATTCCCTCCCATCCTTTCTCATTTCTATTCTATTCTATTCCCTCCCATCCTTTCTTATTTCTATTCTATTCTATTCTTCTATTCTATTCCCTCCCATCCTTTCTCATTTCTATTCTATTCTATTCTATTCTATCCCATCCCATCCTTTCTTATTTCTATTCTATTCCCTCCCATCCTTTCTTATTTCTATTCTATTCTATTCTATTCTTCTATTCTATTCCCTCCCATCCTTTCTCATTTCTATTCTATTCTATTCTATTCCCTCCCATCCTTTCTCATTTCTATTCTATTCTATTCTATTCTTCTATTCTATTCCCTCCCATCCTTTCTCATTTCTATTCTATTCTATTCTATTCTTCTATTCTATTCCCTCCCATCCTTTCTCATTTCTATTCTATTCTATTCTATTCTTCTATTCTATTCCCTCCCATCCTTTCTCATTTCTATTCTATTCTATTCTATCCCATCCCATCCTTTCTTATTTCTATTCTATTCCCTCCCATCCTTTCTCATTTCTATTCTATTCTATTCTATTCTATCCCATCCTTTATTTCTATTCTATTCCCTCCCATCCTTTCTTATTTCTATTCTATTCTATTCCCTCCCATCCTTTCTTATTTCTATTCTATTCTATTCCCTCCCATCCTTTCTTATTTCTATTCTATTCTATCCCATCCCATCCCATCCCATCCTATCCTTTCATATTACTATTCTCTATTCCATTCCATCCCATTCTATTCCATTCTATATTCTATTCTATTCTGTTCTGTTCCTATTCCTATTCTATTCCCTCCCATCCTTTCTTATTTCTATTCTATTCTATCCCATCCCATCCCATCCTATCCTTTCTTATTACTAATCTCTATTCCATTCCATTCCATTCCATTCTATATTCTATTCTGTTCTGTTCTGTTCTTATTCCTATTTCTATTCCTATTCTATTCCCATTCCATTCCATTCCATTCCATTCCATTTGTTTCGTTTCAATTCGATTCTAATTGCTCTGGAAGACCAGTAGGGGGCAGCCTCCTCTTAAAAAAAACACTTTTTTTGCCAAATCTGAGCCTTACCCAACACCCACGTGCTGCGAAGAGAAGATGCCAACGGGGAACCCCCAAAAGTTACACACACACACTGCTTGCTAACAGCATGAGATGTGCAATGTTGCATCATTACCATGCGGGGAGTTCCAACCACTCGTTTAGTGAGCGTTCGAAAAAGTGACTTGTGACCATGTTTCACACTTATGACCGTTGCAGCCTACGTCGCAGGTCAGATGATCAAAATTCAGACGCTCGGCCACGGGTTCACATTTACGACGGCCGCAGCGTCTCGGAGGGTCCCGCGATCCGCTTTTGCGACCTCCAGGGGAAGCCGGATTCACTCAATAACCATGTGAACCGCTGCAGTGATTTGCTTAAGAAAGGTCGTAAAACAGGGCAAAATCCACTGAACAACTGTCTCGCTTAGCAACCGAAATGTGGGGCTCCAAAAGGGGAGGGAGGCAGACCGTACCTGACAGCGGCGTAAACCGATCGGTGGTTGGGGTGTCCGCTCACACCTCTGGCGTCAAAGGTTACAACCTGGATGGGAAGAACCAGAAAACGGATGGTGGGATTTATTTATTTTCTAAACTCAAGGGGAAAAGGGTTTTCCACCTATCACAGAATTACACTATTACGAAGGAAGGAAGGAAGGAAGGAAGGAAGGAAGGAAGGAAGGAAGGAAGGAAGGAAGGAAGAAAGGAAGGAAGGAAGGAAGGAAGCATTGGTGGGTTTCTGCAGGCTCGCACCTACTCGCGAGAGCCGGTTGGTGAAATTTAGAAAACCGGTGAGAGGGGGTTATACAATACAATACAATACAATACAATAGCAGAGTTGGAAGGGACCTTGTAGGTCTTCTAGTCCAACCCCCTGCATGGGCAGGAATCTTATACCATTTCAGACAAATGGCTGTCTAACATCTTTTTAAAGACTTCCAGGGTTGGGGCATTCACAACTGCTGGAGGCAAGCTGTTCCAGAGGTTAATTGTTCTTACTGTTAGGAAATTTCTCCTTAGTTCTAAGTTGCTTCTCTCCTTGGTTAGTTTCCACCCATTGCTCCTTGTCCTGCCCCCAGGTGTCTTGGAGAAAAGCTTGACTCCCTCCTCTTTGTGGCACCCTCCGAGATATCGGAACACTGCTATCATGTCTCCCCTGGTCCTTCTCTTCATCAAACTAGACATACCCAGTTCCTGCAGCCGTTCCTCATATGTCTTAGTCTCCAGTCCTCTAATCATCTTGGTTGCTCTTCTCTGCACTCTTTCCAGAGTCTCCACGTCTTTTCTACATCGTGGCGACCAAAACTGTATGCAGTATTCCAAGTGTGGCCTTACCAAGGCACTATACAGTGGCATTAACACTTCACGCGATCTAGATTCTATCCCTCTGTTGATGCAGCCTAGAACTGTGTTGGCTTTTTTGGCAGCTGCTGCACACTGCTGGCTCATATTTAAATGGTTGTCCACTAGGATTCCGAGATCCCTCTCACAGTTGCTACTATTGAGCAAGGTACCACCTATACTGTACTTGTGCATTTGGTTTTTCTTGCCTATATGTAGGACCTTACTTTTTTCACAATTGAATTTCATTTTATTAGACAGTGCCCAATGTTCAAGTTTGTCTAGATCCTTCTGTATCTTAAGCCTATCTTCTGGAGTGTTGGCTATTCCTGCCAGCTTGGTGTCGTCTGCGAATTTGATGAGTTCCCCATTTATCCCCTCATCCAAATCGTTGATGAAGATGTTAAAGAGTACTGGGCCGGTTCCACCGGCGTACCTGGAAGTAAATCTGGCCCGCCGCTGCCAGTGACCCAACGGGAAGGAAAGGAAAGAAAATGAAGGAAGAAAGGGAAGAAAGAAAGAAAGAAAGAGAGAGAGAGAGAGAGAGAGAGAGAGAGAAAGAAAGAAAGAAAGAAAGAAAGAAAGAAAGAAAGAAAGAAAGAAAGAAAGAAAGAAAGAATTTATCATCACAATGGAGTCCAAAATTTTGGTTGCTAAGCAAGAGCGTTGTTAAATGAGTTTCACCACATTTTAAAAGGTGGCCACTCCCACCCTGTCACATGACTGCCAAGCCACGCCCACAAAATAGGCCACACCTACAGAGTAGGTTCTAAAAAAATTTGAAACCCACCACTGGAAGGAAGGAAGGAAGGAAGGAAGGAAGGAAGGAAGGAAGGAAGGAAGGAAGGAAGGAAGGAGGGACAAAAGGGGGGCAGAGAAGAAGGGAAGGGAAGCGAAGGAAGGGAAGAGGAGATGGGAGAGAGGAAGGAAAGAAGGGAGGGAGGACAAAAGGGAACAGAGAAGAAAGGTAGGAGGGAAGGAAGGAAGAGGGAGGGAGGGAGGGAGGAAGGAAGGAAAAAGAAAGAAGGAAGGAAGGAAGGACAAAAGGGGGGCAGAGAAGAAGGGAAGCAAAGAGGAGATGGGAGAGATGGGAGAGAGGAAGGAAAGGAGGGAGGGAGGGAGGACAAAAGGGGAACAGAGAAGAAGGGAAGGAAGGAAGGAAGGAAGGAGGGAGGGAGGAATAAGGGAGGGAGGGAGATGGGAGGGGAGGAGGAGCAAAATGAGGGTTGAGGACGACGACAAGGGAGTTAGGGAAAGGACACAGCAACCGTCGTAAATATGAGTCCGTTGCCAAGCATTTCAATGTAAACCACAGGATGCCACAACAGTCATAAGAGTGAAAAACAGTCGTAATTCCCTCATTTTTCGTGGCTTTGTAACTTCGCGCGGTCACTAAGTGAACTATTGTAAGTCAAGGACTACTTGTAACTTTGCTATCAATCCTTTCATTTAAGAATTGGGGCACCTGTGGTGACGGAAGCACTCTGCCAACAAAAACAGAGCTTGAGAGCTCGGTTTTCACTGGCAGAGGATTGCCGGAGGCCGTCGCAGCTGAAAACGGATCTCAGTTGGGCCTTACGCAGCCCTCCCGAGCTCCGTTTTCACTGGCAGGGGTGTCGGAGCTGGCATTCAGCAGGTTCCGATCGGTTCTGGAGAACCGGTAGCGGAAATTTGGAGTAGTTCGGAGAACCGGCAAATACCACCTGTGGCTGGCCTCGCCCCCATCTATCCTCTGCCTCCCGAGTCCCAGCTGATCGGGAGGGAATGGGGATTTTGCAGTATCCTTCCCCTGCCACGCCCATCAAACCACACCCACCAACCCCTGCCACAGCAAGCCACGCCCACCAAGCCACACCCACCAGGTTCCGATCAGTTCTGGAGAACCGGTAGCGGAAATTTGGAGTAGTTAGGAGAACCGGCAAATACCACCTGTGGCTGGCCTCGCCCCCATCTATCCTCTGCCTCCCGAGTCCCAGCTGATCAGGAGGGAATGGGGATTTTGCAGTATCCTTCCCCTGCCACGTCCACCAAGCCACGCCTACCACACCAAGCCACGCCCAAGTCATGCCATGCCCACCAAGCCACACCCACAGAAACGGTAGTAAAATAAAATTCAATCCAACCCCTGAGAGGTACTCTGGGTTGGTCTTTCCCTGTTCCCAGGGCAGCCCCGGGGGCCACATCTAAGCCCCCCCCCTCCTGATTTAAGACCTTCTTCAAAGTCTGTAAAGCAAAGAAAAGTGGAAGTCAGGGAGAAATACTTAAAATACGAAATTACCAAATCGATGTGGTGGGTCTCGATGTGTGAGAGGATCAGCTCTGCGAGGAGAGGGACGTCCCACTCAGCAGACGGATGATCTGGAAGCTTCCTAAGGGAGGGAGGGAGGAAGGAAAAAGAGGAAGGAAGGAAGGGAAAAGAGAGGAAGGAAGGGAAAAGAGAGAGGAAGGAAGGAAGGAAAAAGGAAGCAAGGAAGCAAGGGAAAAGAGAGAGGAAGGAAGGGAAGAGAGAGGAAGGAAGGAAGGAAGGAAGGAAGGAAGGAAGGAAGGAAGGAAGGAAGGAAGGAAGGAAGAAAAAAGAGGAAATGAGGAAGGGAAAAGAGAGGGAAGGAAGGGAAAGAGTGGAAGGAAGAAAGGAAGGAACGAAAAAGAGGAATGGAAGCAAGGGAAAAGAGAGAGGAAGGAAGGAAAGGAAGCAAAGAAAAATAGAGAGGAAAGAAGGAAGGAAGGAAGGAAGGAAGGAAGGAAGGAAGGAAGGAAGGAAGGAAGGAAGGAAGGAAGGGAAAGAGAGGAAGAAATTTAGGAAGGAACGAAAAAGAGGAAAGAAGGAAGGTAGGAAGAAAAAAGAGGAAAGGAGGAAGGAAGGAAGGGAAAAGAGAGGAAGGAAGAATGGAAGGAAGGGAAAGGAGAGAAAGAAAGGAAGAAAAAAGAGAGGAATGAAAGAAGAAAGAAAGGAAGGAAGGAAGGACGGGCAGAAGGAAGGAAGGGAAAAAAGAGATGAAGGAAAGAAAGAAGGAAGAGAAAAGAGAGGAAGGAAGGGAAAAGAGGAAAGAAGGAAGGAAAGAAGGAAGGAAATAACAAACAAAAGTGAAATTCAAATACGAGACCGTGCCTATGCCATTTCTGACAGATGACAGCCTTTCCTCCTGAGCCCCTGGTGGATTTCCATGGCTGGCATGGATGAAGGTCACGGGAGGTCAATGGAAAGCGACAGAGGGGGGCCGAGGATCAAACCAAATCCTTTTGACCTCAACGGCAGGACAACGACCAGCGCAAACAACTCTGGATCTTTTGGGCAAAGAGAGCGGGCGGAAACACAGCCTCCCATCGCCCAGTTAAAACTAGGTTACACCAGGGTTTCATCCCCTCGATTCAAAATTAGGATATTTTCCCTAAGCGCCTACGATTTTCAAAAGGGCCCCCTAAAAGATACGAGTAAGTCCTCGACATACGACCGTGCTTGAGCCCAACATTTCTGTCACTAAGCGGGACAGTTGTGAGGTGCGTTTTCTCCCCGTTTGATGAGGTGAATTTGCTTCCAACATTGATTTTGCTGATCAGGTCTCAAAAGGGGATCACCTAATCCAGGGATTGTCATAAATATGAGTCGGTTGCCAAGCGTCTTAATTTTGATCCCCTGACACTGGCTGGGGGATTCTGGGAGTGGAAGCCCTCCCCTCTTAAAGCATGCTGGCTGGGGGATTCTGGGAGTGGAAGTCCTCCCCTCTTAAAGCCTTCTGGCTGGGGGATTCTGGGAGTGGAAGTCCTCCCCTCTTAAAGCATTGCTGGCTGAGGGATTCTGGGAGTGGAAGCCCTCCCCTCTTAAAGCATGCTGGCTGGGGGATTCTGGGAGTGGAAGCCCATCCCTCTTAAAGCCTGCTGGTTGGGGGATTCTGGGAGTGGAAGCCCTCCCCTCTTAAAGCATGGATGGCTGGGGGATTCTGGGAGTGGAAGCCCTCCCCTCTTAAAGCATGCTGGCTGGGGGATTCTGGGAGTGGAAGCCCTCCCCTCTTAAAGCCTGCTGGCTGGGGGATTCTGGGAGTGGAAGCCCACCCCTCTTAAAGCATGCTGGCTGGTGGATTCTGGGAGTGGAAGCCCTCCCCTCTTAAAGCCTGCTGGCTGGGGGATTCTGGGAGTGGAAGCCCACCCCTCTTAAAGCATGCTGGCTGGGGGATTCTGGGAGTGGAAGCCCTCCCCTCTTAAAGCATGCTGGTTGGGGGATTCTGGGAGTGGAAGTCCTCCCCTCTTAAAGCCTGCTGGCTGGGGGATTCTGGGAGTGGAAGCCCTCCCCTCTTAAAGCATGCTGGTTGGGGGATTCTGGGAGTGGAAGCCCTCCCCTCTTAAAGCCTGCTGGCTGGGGGATTCTGGGAGTGGAAGCCCTCCCCTCTTAAAGCATGGATGGCTGGGGGATTCTGGGAGTGGAAGCCCTTTCCTCTTAAAGCATGGATGGCTGGGGGATTCTGGGAGTGGAAGCCCTTTCCTCTTAAAGCCTGCTGCCTGGGGGATTCTCGGATTCTCTTCCATCCCTCCCTGGCTGCCTTGGGGCATGGTTGTGCTTTCCAGCTTGGTGCAACGCAAACCTCTTGGCAACCCTTGGACTGTCCCTTCCCCTCCCATGCTCTGGAATAACCCTGGGTACAGCTCTGGAATGCAATGCGCAGCGCACCCTGGCCTACCGCAGCCTGTGCACTCTCGCCTAAATAAAACAGAACCGCCTTTTGAGGGAGCCGAGATCCAGTTCTTCCCCTGCGGTTGTTTACATGAGTCACGAGAAAGGCCGAGGGGAATTCTAATCGCTGGTGGGGAGCAAAACAGGAAAACCGACTTTCAGCCTTGACAAAGCACCCTTTCAATATTGTCGGTCCTCGACGTACGGCCGTTCCTTTAGCAACCGTTCGGAGTTACGACGGCACTGGAAAATCTACGGCCATTTTTCACACTTATTGGCCGTTGCAGTCAGTGTGACGGGATTCAAATTCAGAGGCTTGGCAACTGTCCGGTACTTATGACCGCTGGAGAGTGCCGGGATCACGCGGTCCCCTTTTGCGACCGTCTGACCGTCAGTAGAAAAGCCAGATTCACTTAACAACCGTGTGAATAACTTAAGAACTATGGTGATTCGCTTAACAACCGTGTGACTACGAAGACGTGGTCATGTGGCCGGCATGACTCAACACCGAAGGCGCACGGAAGGCTGTTCCCTTCCCACCAAAGGTGGTCCCTATTTTTCTACTTGCATTTTTTAACCTGCTTTCGAACTGCTAGGTTGGCAGAAGCTGGGAGAAGTCACGGGAGCTCCCTCCGTTACACATTGCTGGGGATTCGAACCGCCGAACTGCCCACCTTTCTGATCAACAAGCCACCGCATCCCTCAACTTAACATAAATATGTGTAGAATTATACAGCTTCGTTCAATGAAACAAATAAGACGAATGCTCTTTTATTTATATTAAAATGTGCGACACTGTTTGTAAAAAGTAAAAAAAAGGAGAAAAGAAAATATTGTTCGCTTCTCATCCAAGAAGCCGAAAAAACGGAAAAATCATCTTGGATGAGAAGCAAAACATTTTTTTTTTAAATAAAATGCCCAAGAAAATCCAGTGGGGTTTTGGGAAAGCGCCTTTGGGACATTTTCCAAGCTTGGCAGTATTAACAGCGGCAGGGTTTCCTTGGCAGGGATGCCTCTGTGGGAACTGAGCTAAACCACAGAATTTTATTTCATTTATGGTTTTTTTCTCATTTCCCTGCTCTAAAAACAACCGTCGGTCTCAACGGAGAGAGTTGCCAAGCCTCTAATCTTCCAGGAATAAGTTGGCAAGGAAAGTCGCCGAGAGGGTTTGTCAAATTCCCGGGGAATTTGCTTCTTGGAAGCCGTGTTTGCCTGCTTCCGTAAATAATTTGGGATTTTGCTTAGCTGTGGAAGGGACAGAGAAACTGACTTGCCCTCTGACTGATGTGGGTTTTTTTTTGTTTTTTGTTTGCCTGCGCTGGAAAAATAAAAACTATTAAATCAAAGCTGGGGTTTTCCCCCCAGTGTAGCACTGTATTGTTCCCCAAACAATACAGTGCTAAGAAAACCACCATGTAGAAAAGACGTGGAGACTCTGGAAAGAGTGCAGAGAAGAGCAACAAAGAGGATTAGGAGGCTCAAACATATGAGGAACGGTTGCAGGAACTGGGTAGGTCTAGTTTAATGAGAAGAAGGACCAGGGGAGGCAGGATAGCAGCCTTCCAATATCTACAAAGAAGAAGGAGTCAAGCTATTTTCCAAAGCACCTGAGGGCAGGACAAGAAGCAATGGGTGTAAACTAATCCAAGAGAGAAGCAACCTAGAACAAAGGAGAAATTGTTAGAACAATTAATCCGTGGAACTCCTTGCCTCCAGAAGTTGTGAATGCCCCAACACTTGAAGTCTTTAAGGATAGCTATTTGTCTGAAGTGGTGTAGGGTTTCCTGCCTAAGCAGAGGGCTGGACTAGAAGATCTCCATGATCCCTTCCAGCTCTATTCTGTTCTATTCTATTAAGAACGGTTGCAGGAAATGGGGATGTCTAGTTTGATGAAGAGAAGGACCAGGGGAGACAGGATAGCAGTCTTCCAATATCTCAGGGGTTGCCCCAAAGAAGAGGGAGTCAAGCTATTCTCCAAGGCACCTGAGGGCAGAACAAGAAGCAATGGGTGGAAACTAATCAAGGAGAGAAGCAACCTAGAACTAAGGAGAAATTTCCTGACAGTGAGGACAATGAATCAGTGGAACAGAAGCCTCCAGAAGTTGTGAATGCCCCAACGCTGGAAGTCTTTAAGAAGATGTTGGACAGCCATTTGTCTGAAACGGTA
Organism: Rhabdophis nuchalis; assembly: GCA_039707465.1. NCBI lineage: Eukaryota > Metazoa > Chordata > Lepidosauria > Squamata > Natricidae > Rhabdophis > Rhabdophis nuchalis. Next base: position 410,752,209 of record CM077643.1, read on the forward strand.
TAGGGCTTCCTGCCTAGGCAGGGGGTTGGACTAGAAGACCTCCAAGGTCCCTTCCAACTCTGCTATCGTATTGTATTGTATTGTATTGTATTGCATTGCATTGTATTGTATTCTAAGTCTTTTTCTATCATGGTTTTCTATGTTTCTATATTTCAATGTTTTGTTTTTGATTTTCAGAAATGGAAGTAAATTGTAAATAAATGCTGGCAAAAATAGATAGAATAGAATAGAATAACAGAGTTGGAAGGGACCTTAGAGGTCTTCTAGTCCAACCCCCTGCTCAGGCAGGACACCCTACAAAATGAAATTGTATAAATTTTTAGGAGGTATTGTTAGGGTTTTAAGGGTTTTAATAGTGATTTTAGCACAGGGGTTAATTTAATTTGATTTTAACATTTTGTATTTGTATATTGTTGTGTTTTTGGATTTTTAAATTGCCTGTGCACCGCCCTGAGTCCCCATGGGGGAGAGGGTGCGGTCTATAAATTCATAAATTATTATTATTATTATTACACCGCTTCAGACAAATGGTTGTCCGATCTCAACTTAAAAACTTCTAGTGTGGAGGCATTCACAACTTCTGGAGGCAGGTAGTTCCACTGACTAATTGTTCTCACTGTCAGGAAATTCCTCCTCAGTTTTAAATTGCTTCTCTCCTTGATTAATAATAATAATAATAATAATAATAATAATAATTTTAATTTTATATCCCGCTCTCTCTCCCCAAAGGGACTCGAGGCGGGGCACAGGCAATTAAAAATACAGATAAAACCACAGACAGAATACAAAATTAAAAATGAATTAAATTAGTCCTGCGCTAAAAACCCATAAACTAAACTAAAACTACCCCTAAAACCCCTAACCTTAGAAGAGACTACCCAAGGCCGGCCAGGCGAAAAAGATGTGTCTTTAATTTTAAACGGAAGGAGCGGAGGTCCGTAGTTGTCCTAATATCGGGGGGAAGGTCGTTCCAGAGGGCTGGGCCCGCCACAGAGAAGGCCCTTCCCCTGGGCGTCACCCGCTGACAAAGTCTAGTGGATGGCACCCGGAGAAGTCCCTCTCTGTGGGAGCGAATCGGCCGTGAGGATGTATGGGGCAGGATCCGATCCCGCAGATAGCTAGGTCCCGAGCCATGGAGCGCTTTGAAGATGATGACTAACACCTTGAAGCGCACCCGAAAGACGACAGGTAGCCAGTGCAGCTCGCGCAACAGCGGTGTTACGTGGGTAAACCTAGAGGTTCCCATTATTGCTCGCGCGGCTGCGTTCTGGACCAACTGAAGCCTCCGGGTGCACCTCAAGGGGAGCTCCATGTAGATTAGTTTCCACCCATTGCTTCTTGTTCTGCCCTCAGGTGCCTTGGAGAATAGCTGGACTCCCTCTTCTTTGGAGCAACCCCTGAGATATTGGAAGGCTGCTATCCTGTCTCCCCTGGTCCTTCTTTTTATTAAGCTAGACATGCCCAGCTCCTACAACCGCTGTTTATATATTTTAGCCGTAAATTATAGTTATAAATCGTAATCATTTATGATTTAATGGAGATGTCCTTTTGCTGATGTGCCTGTTGGATATTGCGTAAAACGTATACATCCTAAAAATGTGGAGCTGTCAAAACTATGTCATAAGTAAATATGGAGAGGTTTTATTGCAACTTTGGACAGTCGTTAAGTCAAGGACTCCCTTTACACCAGTGGTGGGTTTCTGCAGGCTCGCACCTACTCGCGAGAGCCGGTTGGTGAAATTTAGAGAACCGGTGAGAGGGGGTTCCACCGGCGTACCTGGAAGTAAATCTGGCCCGCTGCTGCCAGGGACCCAACAGGAAGGAAAGGAAAGGAGGGAAGGAAGGAAGGAAGGAAGGAAGGAAGGAAGGAAGGAAGGAAGGAAGGAAGGAAGGAAAGAAAGAAAGAAAGAAAGGAAAGAAAGAAAGAAAGAAAGAAAGAAAGAAAGAAAGAAAGAAAGAAAGAAAGAAAGAAAGAAAGAAAGAAAGAAAGAAAGAAAGAAAGAATTTATCATCACAATTGAGTCCAAAATTGTGGTTGCTAAGCAAGAGTGTTGTTAAATGAGTTACACCACATTTTAAAAGGTGGCCACTCCCACCCTGTCACATGACTGCCAAGCCACGCCCACAAAATAGGCCACACCTACAGAGTAGGTTCTAAAAAATTTGAAACCCACCACTGCTATACACTATTGGCAAGCCAGCTCTCTCACATCCCTACATTCCAGATCCGAGGTTGCAACAGGAGATGTTGGGGAAATAAAGTATTTTGTGAGCAAGTTACTCAAACGCCCAGCTTTGATTCACTTTCAACCGCAGCTCGACTCATTACACAAGAAATTTCTCCAATTCGAAGAGGTTTTTTCCCCTTCTGTTACTCTAACCGTAATCTCTCGGGGCAATGAGTGCCTCTGGCCAGCTGAACTCAGCCCACAATTTAAATTTTCTGGGTTCAACTGGGTGCAAGCATTCACCACCAGGCTTCCTGTTTTGTAGAAAGAGTGCAGAGAAGATCGACGAAGAAGATTAGGAGACCGGAGGCTGAAATAGACAGAGAAATGTTGCTCTACGAAGATATTAGGTTGTGCAAAAATGGATAGGCTTACACTGAGAATCAATACAATACAATAGCAGACTTGGAAGGGACCTTGGAGGTCTTCTAGTCCAACCCCCTGCCTAGGCAGGAAGCCCTCTATCGTTTGAGACAAATGGTTATCCAACATCTTTTTTTTTTTTAATTAAATTTATATAACCGCACCCTCTCCCCGAAGGGACCGGGGCGGTGCACAGGAAGTTAAAACAAACAGTACAAAATATAAATAATTAAAATCAAATTAAATAGGTTATCCCTGTGCTAAAATTTAGAAAGTTAAAACATAATCCATTTAAAAACCCAATTAAAACAATTTATAATACAGACTGAAGGCTAGGTAAATAACTTAGTCTTTTAAATTTGGGTTTTTTAAATTCGGTTTTTAGCGCAGGGTCTATTAGAATAAGTTTTTTAAATTTTTATATGTTTTATATGTGTTTTAACATCCCTGTGCGCCGCCCTGGGTCCGTTTGGAGAAGGGCGGAGTATAAATTTAATAAAATAAAAATAAATAAAAAGTCTTGCAGTGTTGGGGCATTCACAACTTCTGGAGGCAACTTCTGTTCCACTGATTAATTGTTCTTGCTGTCAGGAAATTTATCCTTAGTTTCAGATTGCTTCTCTCTTAGTTTCCACCCATTGCTTCTTGTTCTGCCCTCAGGTGCCTTGGAGAATAGTTTGACTCCCTCTTCTTTGGGGCACCCTCTGAGATATCAGAACACTGCTATCATGTCTCCCCTGGTCCTTCTCTTCATCAAACTAGACCTACCTAGTTCCTGCAACCGTTCTTCATATGCTTTAACAGAATATAACACAATAAAGGAGTTGGAAGGGACCTTGGAGGTCTTCTAGTCCAACCCCCTGTCTCAGCAGGAAGCCCTATACCAGCCAGGCTGACTGGGGAATTCTGGGAGTTGAAGTCCACCAGTCTTAAAAGAGCTGACTTTGCAGACCCCTGTCCTATACCATTTCAGACAAATGGCTATCCAACATCTTCTTAAAGACTTCCAGTTTTGGGGCATTCTCAGCTTCTGGAGGCAAGGAGTTCCTCTGGTTAATTGTGAATTGTTCAATCAAACCGAAAGAAGACACAGAATGTTATCAAACATGCAACTCCTTTTGCCAGTGGTTGGAAAAAAGGTGTGGAAAGTAAGAATGGAATTGGTATCGTTAAGTAAATTAAATTCCCAGACAACACAATGATAATTATGCACTAAGAAATGTAATTAACACAAAATTAATAACATTTTTATATAGAAAAGAACGGTTGCTGGAACTGGGTAGGTCTAGTTTAATGGAAAGAAGGACCAAGGGAGACAGGAGAGCAGCCTTCCAGTATCTCAGGGGTTGCCCCAAAGAAGAGGGAGTCAAGCTATTCTCCAAAGCACCTGAGGGCAGGACAAGAAGCAATGGGTGGAAACTAATCAAGGAGAGAAGCAACGTAGAACTGAGGAGAAATTTCCTGAGTCAGAACACTTACAGTGCTTGACTTACAATAGTTCATTTAGTGGCCGTTTGAAGTGACAACGGCACTCAAAAAAGTCACTTATGTCCGTTTTCCACCCTTATGACTTGCAACGTCATTACAGTCCTCTGATCCAAATTGGGAGGCTTGGCAACTGGCTCATATTTATGACGGTCGCGATGGACTTTCTGACAAGCAGGGGAAGCAGGATTCACTTAACAACCCCGCGGCTAAGTTGACAACTGCGGCGTTTCGCTTAACGACCGTGGCAAGAAAGGTCGTAAAACGGGGCACAGAACCCACCGATCAACCGTCTTGCTTTGCGATGGAAGTGTTGGGGCTCCCCTGTGGCCGTAAGTCGAGGACTACCCGTCGTCAGGGATGGTGTAGTGATGAAGGGTCGGACTGGATGACCTTTTAGGTCCCTTTCAGCTCTATGGTTCTGTGGCTTTTTGCATAGCTCAACAATGCTAGCTTTTGGGGTTTTTTTAAAAAGAAAATTACCTGTGGTCCAGGACGGTTAAATTGGAAGGAGGGATCCCCAAAACTTTGCAGCTTTCTATCAGTTCCGCTTTACGAATCTCCCCTTGCTGGTAGTAATTCCCTGTAAATGATAAAAAGAGATTAAAGTCATGATCGGAGGCTTCCCAAAAGCACGAAGCCGACTCCTGGTCCCGATAAAACCCCGTTTATTTCGTTTTAAAGTGAATTTCTCTCCAGCAAAATCCCGGCACACAGTCTTTTCAAGAGATTTCACAACGACAGACTTTTATCAGCCTTGGAGAGCTGCCCAGCTGATATACAATAATACAATAGCAGAGTTGGAAGGGACCTTGGAGGTCTTCTAGTCCAACCCCCTGCGTGGGCAGGAACCTTATACCATTTCAGACAAATGGCTATCCAACATCTTCTTAAAGACTTCCAGGGTTGGGGCATTCACAACTTCTGGAGGCAAGCTGTTCCAGAGGTTAATTGTTCTCACTGTCAGGAAATTTCTCCTTAGTTCTAAGTTGCTTCTCTCCTTGATTAGTTTCCACCCATTGCTTCTTGTCCTGCCCTCAGGTGCCTTGGAGAATAGTTTGACTCCCTCTTCTTTGGGGCACCCTCTGAGATATCGGAACACTGCTATCATGTCTCCCCTGGTCCTTCTCTTCATCAAACTAGACATGTTCTTCTGCCTCGCTGATCTCTGACTCTGAAGGCAGCTGAGAACTGTCGGACGGCTCTGCCCCGCTCTCTGCCTCCGACCCAGAGCCCTCGTCAGAGCCTTCCCCAGACTCCAGGGCTGGCCCAGGTTCCTCCCCAACCCTCCTCACTGTCCGAATCGGCTGCCAGCTCTGCTGGTTGCTGGCGGGCCTCCCTTTCACATGTATTTATTTAGCTTTTTTTTCCCCCACACTAATTTTTATAACTGTTTTTCCCCGTTTTGCAATTTTGAGGGCAGTGGCTTTATGCCCTCTCTGGCCTTTGATCTTGCATTCCCATGGGGCAATGCAGGGGCAACTCTCTAGGGTGTGTTTTGAGCCCCTTTGGTTCAGCCTTGCTTCTTCTTCTTCTTCTTTTTTTATGTCTATACATTTTTATTTTCAATATAAAAAACGAGTAAAAACATTCCATCATTTTGGGCTTTGTACAACCTGTCATTTCATTTCATTTATTAGACTTCTATCCCGCCCTACCTCCCAAAGGGACTCTGGGTGGCACACAGGAAATTAAAATCCAAAAATACAGCAATACAAAATGCTACAAAAATTTAAAATTTAAAACTACAGTTAAATCATTTCACCCGTGCTAAAAGAGGAAACAGTTAATTTAAAACCCAACTCTAAAATAACATGGTTGTAGCAGCTATGCCAGGCCGGCCATATGGAAGAAATATGTTTTTAGAGTCCGGCGGAAGAGGCGAAGGTCGGTGATAGTACGGAGGTCTGGGGGGAGGTCATTCCAGAGGGCGGGGCCTGCCACAGAGAAGGCTCTTCCCCTGGGCATTGTCAGCCGGCATTGTCCAGCGGACGGCACCCTAAGGACGCCCTCCCTGTGGGAGCGGACAGGTCGAGTGGAGGTATGTGGTAGGAGGCGGTCCTGCAAGTAACCAGGCGCACTGCCATGGAGCGCTTTAAAGATGGTCACTAAAACCTTGAAACGCACCGGAAGGCTACCGGCAGCCAGTGCAGCTCACGCAGGAGAGGTGTTATATGGGAGTATTTTGAAACTCCCAAGATCCCCCGCGCGGCTGCATTCTGCACCAACTGGAGCCTCCGGGTGCATCTCAAGGGGAGCCCCATGTAGAGAGCATTACAGTAGTCCAGAGCTTGAGTGACTGTCTGTAAGGCGCCATGATCCAGAAAGGGGCGCAACTGGCGTATCAGGTGTACCTGATAAAAGGCCCCCCTGGCCACGGCCGTCAGATGGTCATCTAAGGACAGCCGGGAATCCAGGAGAACACCCAAGTTGCAGGCCCTTTCTGCGGGGGGGGGGGTAGCAATTCCCCCCCGATAGCCAGAGATGGAACTGACTGGCTATGTCGCGGTGCCAGCAACCACAGCCACTCGGTCTTGGACGGGTTGAGTCGGAGTCCATTCCTCCCCATCCAGACCCGCACGGCCTCCAAACACCAGGACATCACATCGGCAGCATCGTTGGGGAGGTTAGGGGTAGAGATGTACAGCTGGGTGTCATCAGCGTGGATGATGTCATTCGGTCCTGAGTTTTTGTGCTTCGGTCTTTACAATTACAGACATAATTATTAATTTTCCATCCAGTGTATGTGTATAAAAGTCAGTCTTTTTCTATAATTATTCAACAAGTAAAAAGAAAAGAAAAAACTTCTCCATATATTCCTGTTTTATAGCATTATTCTCAATTGTCTTTAAAAAATACATTACTACTATAAAGTACATAAACACCCATGATATTTTCTCTATGTAGGACCAAGAGTTTATCCAAATTTTCCTTTATATATGTATCTCATTAGTAATCTAGTTAATATACAAAATATCTTTCTAGAATAACATAATCTCAACTTATTACAATATCTACCAATCATAACAATTGACTTCTATATCTAGCAATTATTTTATATTTTATTTATGTATTTATTTATTTCGATTTGTAAATCGCGCCTGTCTCCATCAAAATGGACTCAGGGCGGTGTACAGATAAATCTACCATAATAAATAATAACATATACAATAAAAGAATTAAAATTTATTAAATTAACTTGTACTAAAATTCCCATTAACCTATTAACCATTTACTAGTTCGGTTGGAGTTTTGGCGTATATGAGGTCTAAAATTCTAGGCTAGTCCAGCTTGCTGGAAGAAATATTTGATGTCTCCTGGTTTCTTTTGTCTAACCATTGATAAAACAGATTCTATATAAAATTGTTCATCCTCTTGTTCTCTAATTTCAAATGTCAGTTTACTCATTTCTGCACAATCCATAATCTTACGGATAATTTCCTCTTGAGAAGGTCATTTCTCATTTCTCCAGTTTTTTGCAAATAGAGCCTTGCTTCTATTTGAGAAGTGAGATGGCTCAAGGGCTAATCCTATCATGCCTTAATCCCATCACCCTGGAGGTGAAGGGGGAACTTTGTTATGTAGAATAGACCTGCTCAGGCCTACTTGATGGCCCATTGACAAAGATGGGGGCTATTAAAAGTGAGTCAGTTTCCTGCCTAGAAACATATTTCTCCATTTCTGATTCCAGGGGAAATATCATATTCTGCCTTTTCAATATTTCCCAGGGTATTTCATTTTTCTAGCAGAAGGGTGGGTGCGAACTTCCTACAGTATTATAAAGCAAAATGTACAATAAAATATTTTTTTTTTTTTAAAAAAAAGACTAATTCCAAGGTGTTCCACTGATTAATTGTTCAAACTGTCAGGAAATTTCTCCTCAGTTCTAAGTTGCTTCTCTCCTTGATTACTTTCCACCCATTGCTTCTTGTTCAGCACCTGAGGGCAGGACAAGAAGCAATGGGTGGAAACTAATCAAGGTGAGAAGCAACTTAGAATCGAGGAGGAATTTCCTGACAGTGAGAACAATTAACCAGTGGAACTCCTTGCCTCCAGAAGTTGTGAATGCCCCAATACTGGAAGTCTTTCAGAAGATGTTGGATAGCCATTTGTCTGAAACGGGGTAGGGCTTCCTGCCTAGGCGGGGGGTTGGACTAGATGACCTCCAAGGTCCCTTCCAACTCTGCTATTCTATTATTGTATTATTGAATGTCCCAACACTGGAAGTCTTTCAGAAGAGGTTGGATAGCCATTTGTCTGAAATGGCATAGGGCTTCCTGCCTAGGCAGGGGGTTGGACTAGATGACCTCCAAGGTCCCTTCCAACTCTGCTGTTGTATTGTATTGTATTATTGTAAGGTTACATATTAAGATTCCACAGGTGAGGGGGGGGAACTTGCATCTCCCCAGTCCTACTCTAGCACTTTTTACTTTTGTTTATTAGTTTATTTAGGAGATTTATATTACCACCTATCAGCACAAGGTGCCTTACAAGAACTTTTGCTCGTTTAACAACTGCGTTGTGGAACATTTGATGGTTTTTGGGGAGGGGGACTTTTATTTTATTTCCTCTCCTTTTCCCCTCATGTCTTTTTAGGCCATAAGCCTCTCAATGAACTAATTTCTGCTTGGTTCTTCTTAGGCCCATTTTGTAGACAGGGGAAACTGAGGCTCAGTGACGTCACACTCAATGGCGGACCTTTATTAGTTCAGGCAAAACAGCAACTTTAAGATTTGTGGACTTCAACTCCCAGAATTCTTCAGCCAGCAGTCTAAGTAAGAAGAATGAAGAACTCTGGGAGTTGAAGTCCACAAGTCTCAAAGTTGCCAAGGTTGGAGACCCCTGCAATACAGGCTAGTAGAGGTGGGCGGAGGTCTTTGGAAGGTCGAGGCCTGATGACGTCAGAGCGTCTTTCCCCCCCCCCCCCTTACGTGCGGCAATGGCGTGAACTCGTTCAGCCCCGCGCGCAAAGTGGGCGTTCCGAGGCCGGGGTTGCTAGGCAACTCCTCCGCGCTCTTCTTTCTCCCCCCCTCCCTCCCTTCCCTCACCTGTGGAGCCGCAGAGCAGCCACAGGCTGGCCGGCTTCAAGGCGAGGATGGTGGGGGCGAAGAACATTGCTTCGTCATCAGGGTGCGCCGTCACGAAGAGGACGCGGGTGGCCTGGACGACATCGCGTCGCACCGTCGCTGACGCCCCCGGTCCGTCTGAGAAAAGCGTCCGGTGGTCCGGCCGCCGCCACTTCCTCAGGCCGCGGTAGCGCTGCAGCCACCGACGAGAAAGGAACCATAGCGAGAGGACGGCAAGAAGGAAAAGAAACGGGGCGTTCGTCGCCATTGTAACGCAGGAAAGGGGGAGAGAGAGAGGAAGGGACGAAGAAAAGTCCGGACGGAAACCTGAACCGCAAAGAATAGTTCCGCCTCTTATCCTTTTAGAGAAAATTGTATTTTCTTGGTATTTCCAAGCTGGCTTGTAAAACCGTTGCAAGAAACTCAAAGGTTGTCAGGATTACATCTAACCTATCTTTTATCTGAAGGCCTTTGGGTTGGTTCTGCCTTTCAATACAAATGCTTCAGCTCCTGGACCAGCAGCTCCAGCATCCTTTTCATTATCTCAATTTTGCTCCCTTCCAATTTATTCACAGAAGGGGGGAAAAACACATGGCGAAACTCCTCAGAGACATTAAAGCAGGGGTCTCCAACCTTTGCAACTTTAAGTCTGAAGGACTTCAGCTCCCAGAATTCTCCAGCCAGCAAAGCTTAAAATTGCAAAGGTTGGAGACCCCTGCATTAAAGTACATTAGATTCTCTCGTACAGTGTGAAGTTTGCCTTTGCAAACCCCATCTATTCTCTGCTCCCGAGTTCAAGCTGATCTGGAGGGAATGGGGATTTTGCAGTATCCTTCCCCTGCCACCCCCACCAAGCCACGCCCCAGTGATGGGTTTCTGCAGGCTGGCACCTACTCGCAAGAGCCGGTTGGTGAAATTTAGAGAGCCGGTGAGAGGGGGTTCCACCGGCGGACCCAGAAGTAAGTCTGGCCTGCCGCTACCGGTAACCCAATGGGAAGGAAAGGAAAGGAAGGCAGAAAGGAAGGAAAGGAAAGGAAGGCAGAAAAGAAAGGAAGGAAAGGGAAGAAAGAAAGAAAGAAAGAAAGAAAGAAAGAAAGAAAGAAAGAAAGAAAGAAAGAAAGAAAGAAAGAAAGAAAGAAAGAAAGAAAGAAAGAAAGAAAGAAAGAATTTATCATCACAATTGAGCCCAAAATGAGTTTCACCACAATTTACAAGTTGGCCACTCCCACCCTGTTACATGACTGCCAAGCCACACCCACAAAATAGGCCACACCTAGAGAATAGGCTCTAAAAAAATTTGAAACCCACCACTGCCATGCCCACAGAACCAGTAGTAAAAAAATTGGAATCCCACCACTGGTGGAAACTAATCAACGAGAGAAGCAACTTAGAGCTAAGGAGAAATTTCCTGACCGTGAGAACAACAACAGTTGAATTCTCCAACACTGGAAGTCTTTTAAGAAGATGCTGGATAACCATTTGTCTGAAACAATATAGGGTTTCCTGCCTAAGCAGGGGGTTGGACTAGAAGACCTCCAAGGTCCCTTCCAACTCTGTTATTCTATTCTGTTCTATCCATTTGTAAAGACTCGAGGCTTCGGCAGGAAAACCAGTGCTGCTTTCTGCCTTTGTTAAGATTTTTCTCCTTTGGGAGAATATAATATTCTGCCTCTTTTCATATCCCCAAAGGGAAATCAAAACTTCGTGCCATCCAGTGAGAGCCACAGGTCATTCCAAGCTCATGGAATGAAATGTGATGCCATCCAGAAAGCCAAGCCAGGGACTGTTACTAAAGCAATTTGTTTTGAATGTCATTGGACAATTAAAAGATACCTAGGTGGGGAGAAAGGAAACCTTAACCAGATGCTTTGGGTGCAAAACTGCAGATCCGACTTTGCCTCTACTTGGCTTTAGTATATTATATTATATTTATTGGATTTGTATCCCGCCCTATCTCCCCGAAGGGACTCAGGGCGGCGCACAGGCAAATATTAAAAACAATACAAAATACAATATAACTACTATGAAAATATATTAAATGTAAACCCGTGCTAAAAACATCTTAAAAATCATCTAAAAACCCTTAATAAAATAAATAAACTGTACTTTTGTTAACAGTGGATGAAGAGTCTTTCCTAACGAGTTGGGATGGCTTGGAGAAAACTGATCAGAGATATTCAGACAGCTGCACAATATTTGATTTTAAGGCTGTGCTTACCAAGCAGAGGACGTATCTCATTTATTTTTATTTTATTTTTTTATTTTATTTTATTAAATTTATACCCTGCCCTTCTCCTACAAAAGGACTCAGGGCGGCGCACAGGAAAATTAAAAATCAATACATACATAAATACACCATTATTAAAACCCTATTAAACTTAAGTTATCCCATGCTAAAAACATTTTAAAATCCTCTGATTAAAATTTAAAGCTAATAAAAAGTCCATATCGGGTGGTTATGCTAGGCCAGCTTGTTGGAATAAATAAATAAATATTAAGTTTTTTATCCCACCTTCATTAGTTTATTTAGTTTAGTTTAGTTTATTTATATTTTTATATACCGCCCTACTCCCGAAGGACTCAGGGCAGTGTACAGCCAAAATAGAACACAGATATACAAAAGTTAAAACAAAAGCATATTGAATAATTTGGCCCATAATAAAGTTAAAAACCAAACAAACCCAATTAAAATTAATAAGGTTTGTATTTACACCAGCCCGGCTTTTTGAAAAAGAAAAGTTTTAAGAGCACAGTGGAAGGTGCGTAAGTCAGAGATAATTCGTAACTCGGGGACAATTTGTTCCAGAGAACAGGTGCTCCCACAGAGAAGGCTCTCCCCCGGGTTAACTTATATTAATTTATAAGTTGTTTGAAGTCGTGAGAACATGCATAATACTCCTTCCTCTTATGTCTCTGAAAACAACAACCTTGTGAGGAGGTCAGTTGGACTGAGAGTGTGTGACTGGCGTAAAGTCATCCAGCCAGCTTTCACAACTAGGGCAGGGCTAGAACTCACTGTCTCCTGGTCATTGGCCTAAAATAGTGCAGTTAATGTCAACTCCCAACGTTGTCATAGTGAGAGAAGGGAGGGGGGAATGCATTTCACCCATATTCTCGGCTGAAGTCGGATCTGATTACTGCAGCAGGCTTGGGAGGCGTGCATCTCATAGGGGAATGTGATTTATGGCACAGACTGAGGGGAGTGGGGAAAGGAAAGGGGTTAAAGTTCCTCTATAAATCAAACAGCTTAGATCTGATTGTGAAAAGGCCTTGCCTAATGGTGCTCCTAATACATGACTAGTTTTGAATTGAAACCTGGCTCGATACTGGATAATTGATATGAATCAATTAGGGCATGTTTAGGAAACCTTACAGCTGGCTTTCATGAATCAGATGGCACGAGAACTCACTGTCTTCTGGTAATCAGCCCAAATTCATCCAGATGACTCTCATGTCAGGACTAGAACTCACCATCTCCTGATCTGTAGATCAGCACCTTACCCACTAGGCCAGACTGCCTCTCATTTCCTTTTGTCAGATGTCCTTTTACCCTACCTTGGAATGACCAGCAGCATATAAAAAGTCTTCAAATAAATATTTAAACAGATAATGAACATCTCCAGCAAATGGGAAACACCTGCAGATATTTGGTGTTTTTTTTTAAAAGTCCAGTGATAAAGTTTTAAGACATTGTAAAAATTTTGAAGGCAGGATGATTGCATAATAAGGACCTTTACCTAAATTAAGCACAAATGGAGAATTTCTCTTCTAGCACAGAACAGAAATTTAACTGGAAAATCCTTAATTCCCCTTCCTCTTTGTTTGCAAATCAACAAATAATAAATTTGGCTGCAGGAAAGAAAAAATCTCTGGAAATTTAAGGTTAGTCATGCATTGGTTATATAAACTTTGGAAGTTTGCCAGTGAAGAGGAATCCTGTACATAACTTAACACAAACTATATCTTTGTAGGATTTTATATAAATATGTACATAGGATTGGTTGGACAATTATTTATTTCAAAAGTTATGATGCCCTACTGATTTAAAAAGTAAGCATAACAGCACTGTGAAGAAATCTGCAAATCACAACTGGATTCTTACTTGGAAGGGAACACGGTTAAAATCAGAAGACCTTCATTCTAAGTAACCCTACTTAAGACCAGATGGCCAAATACCTTTCCATTTATGTTGAATAAACCCAGATGTCCTGTCCAGAACAAGAATGTGGAAGTCTCTCAATGCTCAAATTAAAAGGTCAAAAAAAAGACCTTGAAAAATGCAGCAGCTTTGAATGGCACATATAAAATTATAGTAAGAGTTGGGACTTCTGGATCGTTTGGTCCAGTATTTACAAACTTGGCATCTTTAAGAGGGGTGGACTTCCACTCCCAGAATTTCCCACCAGCATAATTACGCCAGCAAGCACAGTAGCTGGGGGAATTTGAGAAATGAAGTCCACAACTAGGGAATTCTGGGAATTGAAGTCCATCTCTCTTAAAGCATGCTGGCTGGGGGATTCTGGGAGTGGAAGTCCCCCCCCCTTAAAGCAGGCTGGCTGGGGGATTCTGGGAGTGGAAGTCCTCCCCTCTTAAAGCATTCTGGCTGGGGGATTCTGGGAGTGGAAGTCCTCCCCCTCTTAAAGCATTGCTGGCTGGGGGATTCTGGGAGTGGAAATCCTCCCCTCTTAAAGCCTACTGGCTGGGGGATTCTGGGAGTGGAAGTCCTCCCCTCTTAAAGCATTGCTGGCTGGGGTATTCTGGAAGTGGAAGCCCTCCCCTCTTAAAGCCTGCTGGCTGGGGGATTCTGGGAGTGGAAGTCCTCCCCTCTTAAAGCATTGCTGGCTGGGGGATTCTGGGAGTGGAAGCCCTCCCCTCTTAAAGCCTGCTGGCTGGGGGATTCTGGGAGTGGAAGTCCTCCCCTCTTAAAGCATTGTTGGCTGGGGTATTCTGGGAGTGGAAGCCCTCCCCTCTTAAAGCCTGCTGGCTGGGGAATTCTGGGAGTGGAAGTCCATCCCTCTTAAAGGATGCTGGTTGGGGGATTCTGGGAGTGGAAGCCCACCCCTCTTAAAGTATTTTGGCTGGGGGATTCTGGGAGTGGAAGTCCTCCCCTCTTAAAGCAGGCTGACTGGGGGATTCTGGGAGTGGAAGCCCTCCCCTCTTAAAGCATTGCTGGCTGGGGGATTCTGGGAGTGGAAGCCCTCCCCTCTTAAAGCATTGCTGGCTGGGGGATTCTGCGAGTGGAAATCCTCCCTTCTTAAAGCATGGCTGGCTGGGGGATTCTGGGAGTGGAAGACCTCCCCTCTTAAAGCATGGCTGGCTGGGGGATTCTGGGAGTGGAAGCCCACCCCTCTTAAAGGATGCTGGTTGGGGGATTCTGGGAGTGGAAGCCCACCCCTCTTAAAGTATTTTGGCTGGGGGATTCTGGGAGTGGAAGTCCTCCCCTCTTAAAGCAGGCTGGCTGGGGGATTCTGGGAGTGGAAGCCCTCCCCTCTTAAAGCATTACTGGCTGGGGGATTCTGGGAGTGGAAGTCCTCCCCTCTTAAAGTATTTTGGCTGGGGGATTCTGGGAGTGGAAGTCCTCCCCTCTTAAAGCATGCTGGTTGGAGGATTCTGGGAGTGGAAGTCCTCCCTTCTTAAAGCATGCTGGTTGCAGGATTCTGGGAATTAAAGTCTACTTATCTCAAACTTGGCAAAAAGAAGTTAGTATTAGAAAAATATACTGATTCATCCGTGTCTGAGATGGAAGATGCTACAAAGGCTATGCATTTCCTTATTAGCAGTTTGAATAAGCTCCAATTAACATAACATGTAGGGCCAAAGCAGTGAATCCACACTTTGCCATAACACTGTGGCATAAACACCCATTGCTGTTAAGGAGAATTGTCGAATCTGCAGAAGACAGATAGTTACCCTGCAAAATGATTAATTTAGAGAGAGCATTTTCTGCCATGGAATCAGTGGTGGGATTCAAAACTTTTTACTATCTGTTCTGTGGGTGTGGCTTATGGGGCGTGTAAAGGCTTTTGGGGCGTGGCTTGTTGGGTGAGGCAGGGGAAGGATACTGCAAAATGCTGCAAAGTGTTCAGCAGCTCCTCTATAACTGTAAACCGGTACAACACTATGTAGCCTAGGCCCATAACCAATGTTAGCTACTCTGGGTTCAGAACCAGCGTTACAACTCTGGTCCCTTAACCAGTGTTAGCAAATAAATGCGGAATAGTGTAATTCACCGGACAGAAAAGAGATACGTTGCTTTAACCACAAACAAACTAAAACAGTGATCGTAAGAAAATAAATAGTCTTTACTTTGTAGCAACTAAAATGCTTCTTCCGACTAACTTCTCAAACAATAATAACAGTCCTTCACCAATCTTATAGTTATGCAAAACAAATCCTCCTCCTTCTTCACAGTTT
Organism: Rhabdophis nuchalis; assembly: GCA_039707465.1. Lineage (NCBI taxonomy): Eukaryota > Metazoa > Chordata > Lepidosauria > Squamata > Natricidae > Rhabdophis > Rhabdophis nuchalis. The sequence goes on from CM077643.1 coordinate 410,767,765, forward strand.
CAAAGGGAATCGAAGGGAATCGAAAAGGGAACGGACTGTGGTTCTGAGCTTCCTTTATGGGAGAGCTCAGCCAATCAGAATTCAAACACAATTCTTAAAGCTACATAACTCCTTAAGAACATAGGCTCATATATATTGCCAACCCAATATAAGGCTGAATATCCTAACAGTTTTTACTATCTGTTCTGTGGGTGTGGCTTATGGGGCGTGACATGGCTTTTTGGGCGTGGCTTGTTGGGTGAGGCAGGGGAAGGATACTGCAAAATGCCCATTTCCTCCAGATCAGCTGGGACTCAGGAGGTAGAGAATAGATGGGGGTGAGGGAGATGTGGGTCTCTACCGGTTCAGACTGGTTCGGACGAACTGGTAGTGGTTTGGCGGTCTGGGCCGCTAGAACCGGCAGCGACCCAGGCCTGCCACGGCCCCAAACCGGTTCTTCTATGGTGCAGCCATCTTGTTTTTCTGTTCTTTGCAGGCTCAGAACAATTGTAAATGCAAAAATTAAATTTTATTTCTTTTTTTTAACGTGTTTGAGTTTTGAGTTTTATTGGTTTTTTTATACCGCCCTACTCCCGAAGCACTCAGGGCAGTGTACAGCCAGAATAAAAACAAATATATAAAAGTTTAAAAAGGCTTTTAAAAGACATATTAAACTTTGGCAGAAACGTAGCAAAAACCCAAACTAACCCTGATTAAAATTAATAAAAAATTGAATTGAAAAATCCTGTTTTATGCCAGCCTGGCTTGTTGGAAGAAAAAGGTTTTGAGAGCCCGGCGGAAGGTGCGTAAGTCAGGGCTAGTTCTTAATTCCGGGGGCCATTCGTTCCAGAGGACAGTGGCTCCCACGGAGAAGGCTCTCCCCTGGGTGTCGCCAGTCGACATTGTCTAGCCGATGGCACCAGGAAGAGACCCTCTCTAGGGGAGCGTACGGGCCGGTGGGAGGCTCTCGGTGGCAGAAGGCGATCTCATAGGTAGCCAGGTCCTCAGCCATGGAGCGCTTTAAAGATGGTAACCAACACCTTGAATCGCACCCGGAAAACCACCGGAAGCCAGTGCAGCTCGCGCAGGAGGGGTGTTACATGGGAGCGTCGCGTCGCTCCCATAATTACCAGTGCGGCCGCATTCTGGACCTGTTGAAGCCTCCGGGGGCTCTTCAAGGGGAGCCCCATGTAGAGAGCATTGCAGTAGTGCACATGCACATGCACAGACCTATTTTTGTGCAAATGTGCATGTGCGTCTGGTGTCCGCGGGAGGAAAGCTAGCACATGTGTGCAAAATTGTTGCACACACTTAACCGGCAGTAATGTTTGGAGCAATCCATCCTTGGGGCGAGGCCAGCCAGAGTTGGTATTTACCGGTTCTCCAAACTACTCCAAATTTCCGCTACTGGTTCTCCAGAACTTGTCAGCACCTGCTGACTACAACCTCTGGCCCACCATAAGCTCCTTGGTCCTATTGGTCTTAAGCAGGGGTCTCCGACCTTTACAACTTTAAGTCTGAAGGACTTCAGCTCCCAGAATTCTCCAGCCAGCTTTGCTGACTGGAGAAGTCTGGGAGCTGAAGTCCTTCAGACTTAAAGTTGCAAAGGTTGGAGACCTCTGGTCTTAAGAACCAAGTTATGGTCTCCCCCCAGAAAGCAACCGGTCCACCTTAAGACTGTAAAAGTATCCTACAACTAAAAGTTTTAAAGAAGAGCTGTTTCTATTGGATCGAGCCATTCAAAGATCCATTTTAATATCACCTGCCAGTGTTTTATTTTTAAAGGCAACAACTGCAACCTAATTTGAATGCTAATTTGGAAAAAAATATATTTGTAGCATACATAACATGGCGGGCATGAAGCTGCTTGTTTCTGGGTAACTCCTGCTGGATTCATTTGCGCTTCTTTGCAGGCTGTGGGTGTTCCACCCAAATAAATGTGGTTGGGGCTGAATGATCGGTTCATATTACACACACATTTTCATTGTGCAATGCAGTTTGTTTAAATGTCATCATGGAAGAGCCTAAATATTTTCCTACTCAGTTGTACACTGTCGATGAAAACAAGGGAAGATTAACACATTCAAAGAATCCAATAATGATAATCACATTTCCTATCCTTGTAAACCAAGGATGTCCAGCGTTGATAACTTTATGACACATGGGCTTCAATTCAGAGAATTACCCAGCCGGTGTGCTTTAAGAGGGATGGACTTCCACTCCCAGAATCCCCCAGCCAGAATGCTTTCAGAGGGGTGGGCTTCCACTCCTAGAATCCCCCAGCCAGAATGCTTTCAGAGGGGTGGGCTTCCACTCCCAGAATCCCCCAGCCAGAATGCTTTAAGAGGGATGGACTTCCACTCCCAGAATCCCCCAGCCAGAATGCTTTCAGAGGGGTGGGCTTCCACTCCTAGAATCCCCCAGCCAGCATGCTTTAAGAGGGGAGGACTTCCACTCCCAGAATCCCCCAGCCAGAATGCTTTAAGAGGGGTGGGCTTCCACTCCTAGAATCCCCCAGCCAGAATGCTTTAAGAGGGGTGGGCTTCCACTCCCAGAATCCCCCAGCCAGCCTGCTTTAAGAGGGGAGGACTTCCACTCCCAGAATCCCCCAGCCAGAATGCTTTAAGAGGGGTGGGCTTCCACTCCTAGAATCCCCCAGCCAGCATGCATTAAGAGGGGAGGGCTTCCACTCCCAGAATCCCCCAGCCAGAATGCTTTAAGAGGGGTGGGCTTCCACTCCCAGAATCCTCCAGCCAGCATGCTTTAAGATGAACAGACTTCAGCTCCCAGAATTCTCCAGTTTTACTGGGAATTTCTGGGAATTGAAGTCCACAGATCTTCACATTGCCAGGATATACAATACTGTATTTCTTGGCAATTGTACCTGGTTCAAGTACTCGCATTTTGGCTACAGAGCAGCATGGTGCGTAAAACAGTGTGTTGTGTATGAACTTGTCAATATATTTATTTTATTTATTTTATTTATTTTATTTATTTATTTGGTTTGTCAAACATGTACAAGATAACATGGTTACGTAGATAATATGGTAAAGAGCGAAGCTAAAATCCTTTGGCATGTTGCTAACCCAAAGCAACCCATATAATGAAGGTTGTGCACAAGAGATTTTGCTGAATTAAATTAAATGAAGTTGCCCTTTAATTCCATGAGACTTTGCCCCTCCCTTTTCCTTGTCTTAATCAACTTCTGGCAAGAATGCTATGTTCTAATTGGTTGCAAGGGGGGCTGATTTCCCGCCCTCCAATGGCATTGGGGAGGGCTGCTCACCGTTCCTGCTCTCTGATTGGACGTGACGTCACCCGCAAGAAGAGCCGGAAGTATCAAGCCCATAGATTTAAAAAAGGAAAGAGAATCATCTCTTGCTGAGATACAGATGCAAAATCTACTTAAGAAGCCATTTTTTTTGGTTTACTATCCCCGGGAATAAAAAACAGAGCCTCCATGGATTTAAAGAAGTTAAACAACAGTTGCAATATTTTTTTTCGAGAAAGAATAGTCTTATTTCTAGTCGACGGTATAGCAAAGAGTTATTTTAATTATTTTTTTTAAATAAAAAAGGCCTTTATTTTGATTGCAGATGTACTTGCATATTAATATCTGGCACCATTTTAAAAAACAATAATCAGCAAAAGCAAATACAAGTTTTCAATTTACAGCTGGCAAGCGTGGGAAAATAAAGTGAATTTAAAAGTTTTGTAAAGGATCAGGTCGCAATACATTTCGGACCTATCCCTCTACCCTTTTCATATGTCTATAATCCACTATGTCCCTTTACAAAGCCCCCCTCCCTTATCGCCTTCACCTCAGAGGCCGTCTGAGTTGCTCCCTCTCATTGGCTGGTTGCGCGGGGCCACGCCCCTCCATCTTTGCATCCCTATTGGCCAGCGCGCCTCTTTCCCTCCCCCCGTCCCCACCGTAGAGTTCGCTTAATTGCTTGCCGCACGGTCCTGGAAGGGGTGTAGTGAATTTTCCGACGTCGAGTCGGGTTTCTTGCGCTTCCTAATGGAATTCATCCGCCTCCTTCCCTCTTCAGAGGGTTAACCAGAGGGCGAGAGGCACCCGGATGGGCGCACGGGAGAATTTCTAAGCGCTGGGCCGCGAGGGGGGGGGTGAGTAGGCGAAAGGGCGTCGGCGGTGCTGCCAGGACCCCGCTGCGCGAGGCCGAGGGAGAGAGCGGGGCGGGGCCTGGGGGAAGCCGGAGGGAGGGGGCTCGGAGGGAGGGGGGAGCCAAGATGGCGGCGGCGGCTGAGGAGGAGGAGGTCTCGCGGCTGCCGCTGCCACCGACGCCGCCGAGGAATTGCAGGATGAGGTGAGGCCAAGGCGGGCCCGCCGGGGCTCCTTCCCGGGTGGGGCACTTCCGGCCTCTCGGGGGTGGGGCCGAGGAGGAAAAGGGGGGTGGGCGGAAGAGGCGGGGGGGGGGCGAGGCCGGCTTTGGGGGGGGGCAATTTGACAGGTCGAGGAGGGGGGGGGCGGCGAAAGGGGACCCTCCGCGCGAGCTTTGCCGAGGCGCTGGACTACACCACCCATCGCTCTCCCCTCCCCCCGCCAGGCCTGGTTCTAGTGCGCACGTGCGCCGGGACTACACCTCCCATCGTCCACAGCAGCAGCGTCTCCCTCCCCCCCCCCGCCCGTTTGCATTAGTTTCCACTCTCCTCATATCTATCAGCCTTTGGACGCCCAACCCTATATTCCTTGCATTTCTTTCCCCGGCCTTCTGTTTTGTTCCTGGGATTACAATTCCCATCGTCCCCAACCTCGCAAACCCCCCCCCCCCCGAATCTCCTTAGATGTAAAGGTTGGGGAGGATGGAATCCCATCATCCACAGCCTCACACTCCCTCCCCCCGAATGTCCATAGGTGTAAATGTTGGGGAGGATGGGATCCCATCGTCCACAGCCTCACACTCCCCCCCCCCCGAATGTCCTTAGATGTAAGGGTTGGGGAGGATGGGAACCCATCGTCCACAGCCTCACACTCCCACAGAGTCTCTATAGATGTAAAGGTTGGGGAGGATAGGATCCCATCGTCCACAGCCTCACAGTTCCCCCCACAATGTCCATAGATGTAAAGGTTGGGGAGGATGGGATCCCATCCTCCCCAACTCCATACATCTCTCTGCCCCCCCCCTCCCCCCCCCCGGCTCAGCCCCATATCCTGACTGCTTCACTTGCAATTCCCATCCTGGTGCTGGGTGCCAGATCCCATCATCCCCAACCCCTACCCCTATTTTTCCCCCCTTCGGTAGCTTTGAGATACTTCTCATTATCCCTGCTGCTGCACTTTTCCAGCTCTGGATGCTCCTCCATGGGTAGGACGACACTCTGCCTCAAACGCCCATCGTCCCCTGCCCTGCATGTTTAATCGGCGGCAGCGCCCATCATCCCCGGCCAGCCTAAATTCTCTTGCTTGTAGTACCAGATCGCAAGTGCTGAATTAGCTCTTGGCGTTTCCTTCCTTGTTCTGGTTGTAATGAACAGCCTTAGCCTGCCTGGCCCGCGGGCTGTGCTTGCTGGGGATGATGGATCTTAGAGTCCTTATGGAGGTGACAAGTGTTTAGACTGCCGCCTGGAAGAGAGAATAAGCGCCTGGTGTAGGAGCAGGGAGGTTTGGCTCCGTCTAGCCCTATTTATTTACCGGTATTTGCAATTCTACCTTTATTATTTTTACAAAGGAGATAGGCAACATCCCTTCCTCCTCCTATTTTCTCAACAACAACAATAACAACAACCCTGTGAGGTGGTTGGGCTGAGCAAGAGGGACTGGTCCAAGGTCATCAAAGGCAGGACTAGAACTCACTTTCACCTGGTGATTGTCCCAAAGTTACTTAATTGGCTTTCATGTCTCAGGTAGAACTAGAATGCACTTTCACCTGGTGATTATCTCAAAGTTACTTAATAGGCTTTCATGCCCAAGGCAGGACTAGAACTCACTTTCACCTGGTGATTATCCCAAAGTTACTTAATAGGCTTTCATGCCCAAGGCAGGACTAGAACTCACTTTCACCTGGTGATTATCTCAAAGTTACTTAATAGGCTTTCATGCCCAAGGCAGGACTAGAACTCACTTTCACCTGGTGATTATCTCAAAGTTACTTAATAGGCTTTCATGCCCAAGGCAGGACTAGAACTCACTTTCACCTGGTGATTATCTCAAAGTTCCCTAATTGGCTTTCATGCCTCTAGTTCCCTAACTAGAACTCACTTTCACCTGGTGATTGGCCCAAAGTTCCCTAATTGGCTTTCATGCCTAAGGCAGGACTAGAACTCATTTTCACCTGGTGATTATCTCAAAGTTCCCTAATTGGCTTTCATGCCTCTAGTTCCCTAACTAGAACTCACTTTCACCTGGTGATTGGCCCAAAGTTCCCTAATTGGCTTTCATGCCTAAGGCAGGACTAGAACTCACTTTCACCTGGTGATTGGCCCAAAGTTCCCTAATTGGCTGTCATTCCTCAGGCAGAACTAGAACTCCCAGTCTCCTGGTGATCCGCCCAAAGTCACCTAGCCAGCTTCCCTTCTAAAGCACAACTAGGGCTCCCCATCTCCTGCTTTCTAGCATGGTGCGTTAACCACTAGACCAAATTGTAGGCCTGGGGGACTTTGGGCCAGCCCCTCCCTTTCAACCCAAGAGTTACTATGGTCTAGCATTGCAAATAATGATCACTAGTGTAAATATACACTAATTGTCATATGCCCCAATGTTGATGCTGTTATCTTGGGGGGTGCTGTGATGGTTGTAAGTGCAAGTACTGATTATAAGTGTTAGGAATATAATCCTGGTGTTGGGTTGGCTATATATATATGTGTGTGTGTGTGTGTTAGTTTTAATTGGGGCCTAATAACAGGTTGTTGTGAAACAATTACATATATATATGTGTGTGTGTGTGTGTGTGTGTGTGTTAGTTTTATGAGCTGATCAATAAATAAATTAGAGAGACCAGGATAGATTTATTTATTGATCAGCTCATAAAACTAACACACACATCTAAAAAAATTACACAACGGAACTCTTGGCTTGCTGTCTAGATGGTCTCTGGTGTTGAGCTGAAAGGCAGGAAAGGAAACAGTATGTCTCCTCCCTTAATTGGGGCCTCTTAACAGAATGTTGTGAAAAAATTACATCTATATCTATCTATCTAATCTGTCTGTCTGTCTGTCTGTCTGTCTGTCTGTCTGTCTGTCTATCTATCTATCTATCTATCTATCTATCTATCTATCTATCTATCTATCTATCTATCTATCTATCATCTACCTACCTACCTACCTACCTACCTACCTACCTACCTACCTACCTACCTACCTACCTACCTACCTACCATGATTGAAAATGGTATCTGTAACTTTAAATGCTACAGTGAAATGTAATTGGCTGCTGCTTCCTTAATCATTCCTTCTCCCACAGCCATTCCAAGGGTCTTCGTCCCAAATTCTGTAGCTCAAAGTCTGTAGAGATTCTCCATCATCCAGGTCATGGTTGTCCCAAAAGTGCTTTTTTTTCAAGAGGCAACTGGACTTTCTGGTTTTTCTTTAAGACATTTCGCTTCTCCTCCAAAGAAGCTTCTTCAGTTCTGAGTGGATGGTGGGGAAGGGAAGGATTGATGCTCCTTGCAGACAGCTGGTCCTTTGCATCCTTTTGGAGGGTCATTGAGGCCACTTGGAGATTTACCTGTGTCCTTGGGGTCACCTGAGTGGGATAAATGGTTCCTGTAGTCTATTTTCCCCTCTGGAAATCCATCCCTTCTCCCACAACCCTTCCAAGGGTCTTCATCCCAAATTGTATAGCTAAAGGTCTGTAGAGATTCTCCGTCATCCAGTTCATGGATGTCCCAAAGGGGCTTTTTTTCAGACTTTTCTTGTTTTTTCTTTTGAAGACATTTCCCTTCTCATCCAAGAAGCTTCTTCAGCTCTGACCGGATGGTGGGGAAATGGAACGATTGATGCTCCTTGCAGACAGTTGGTCATTTAAATATGAGCCAGCCGTGTGCAGCAGCTGCCAAAAAAGCCAACACAGTTCTAGGCTGCATCAACAGAGGGATAGAATCTAGATCACGTGAAGGGTTAATGCCACTGTATGGTGCCTTGGTAAGGCCACACTTGGAATACTGCATACAGTTTTGGTCGCCACGATGTAGAAAAGACGTGGAGTCTCTGGAAAGAGTGCAGAGAAGAGCAACCAAGATGATTAGGGGACTGGAGGCTAAAACATATGAAGAACGGTTGCAGGAGCTGGGTATGTCTACTTTGATGAAGAGAAGGACCAGGGGAGACATGATAGCAGTGTTCCGATATCTCAGAGGGTGCCACAAAGAAGAGGGAGTCAAACTATTCTCCGAGGCACCTGGGGGCAGGACAAGAAGCAATGGGTGGAAACTAATCAAGGAGAGAAGCAACTGAGACCTAAGGAGAAATTTCCTGACAGTTAGAACAATTAATCAGTGGAACAGAAGTTGCCTCCAGAAGTTGTGAATGCCCCAACACTGCAAGTCTTCAAGAAGAGGTTGGATAGCCATTTGCCTGAAATGGTATAGGGTTTCCTGCCTAGGCAGGGGGTTGGACTAGAAGACCTCCAAGGTCCCTTCCAACTCTGCTATTGTATTGTATTGTATTTGCATCCTTTTAGAGCAGAGGTCTCATTCTCGCGGCCCGCGGGCCAATTGCGGCCCGCAGGATGGTATCTTGTGGCCCCCACCGTGATATGAAAATGTAATATTAGTATTAATAATATAAGGAATCCCTTATGCGGCCCAGCCTCACCCAGCCTCTGCCTCCAGCGGCCCCCAGGTAAATTGAGTTTGAGACCCCTGTTTTAGAGGGTCCTTGAGGCCACTTGGAGGCTTACCTGTGTCCTCGGGGTCACCTGAGTGGCGCAAATGGGACTGTGGAGGAACCTTCTTGGCTGCAGGATATTTTCTGCCCTGGGTCCTGCAGCCAGGGAATCTCCACCCCCATTGGCCCCACTCAGGTGACCCTGAGGACGCAGGAAAACCTCCAAGTGGCCTCAACGGCTCCTTCCAGCGTGGCAAAATGAAAGTACAGTTCTGAAGATAAAATATAAAAACCCGTTAAAGTTGCAGGAATGAAAGAGAGAGAGAGAAAAAGGAATGATTAAGTAAGCCCTTCCCCCTTCCCAGTTGCAGCTTTTGATAAATATTGACCTTCGATGAAAATGCCCGCTCCATCTTTTTTTAATATAGTAGGGGGGAAAAGGGTAATTTTTGTTTTGTTTTGTTTTGCTCAGTATCTATTATTATCTCCTGTGATTTCCACTTCAAATTCAGAGGAACTTAAGCAGCGACGTTGATCTTTGTGTCACCTTTAGAATTAATACAATACAATAGCAGAGTTGGAAGGGACCTTGGAGGTCCTCTAGTCCAACCCCCTGTCCAGGCAGGTGGCCCTATACCATTTCAGACAAATGGCTATGCAACATCATTTATTTATTTATTTATTATATTTATACCCCGCCCTTCTCCAAGCGGACCCAGGGCGGCACACAGGAATGTTAAAATACATACAAAAAACATAATAAAATTTTAAAAAACATATTCTAATAAAAAACCTGTGCTAAAACCGAATTAAAAATCCCAAATTTAAAACTATCTAAGAGTCAGTAATGGGGGTTATGCTAGGCCGGCTAGATGGAATAGGTGTGTCTTCAGACACTTGCGGAAGAGGCGGAGGTCGGAGATGGTGCGGAGTTCAGGGGGTAAGTCGTTCCAAAGGGCTGGACCTGCCACAGAGAAGGCTCTTCCCCTGGGTGTCGCCAGTTGGCATTGTCCAGCCAACGGCACCCTGAGGAGGCCCTCTCTGTGGGAGCGTATCGGTCTGAGGGATGTATGGGGCAGGAGGCGGTCTCGCATGTAACTAGGTCCAGCTGCTTTCGGGTGCACCTCAAGGGGAGCCCCATGTAGAGAGCATTACAGTAGTCGAGTCGAGAGGTGACGAGTGCTTAAGTGACTGTGCGTAAGGCACCCCGGTCATCTTGAAGACTCCCAGTGTTGGGGCATTCACAACTTCTGGAGGCAATTTCTGTTCCACTGATTCATTGTTCTCACTGTCAGGAAATTCCTCCTCCGTTCTAAGTTGCTTCTCTCCTTGATTAGTTTCCACCCATTGCTTCTTGTTCTGCCCTCAGGTGCCTTGGAGAATAGCTTGACTCCCTCTTCTTTGGGGCAACCCCTGAGATATCGGAACACTGCTATCATGTCTCCCCTGGTCCTTCTCTTCATCAAATTAGACATACCCAGTTCCTGCAACCGTTCTTCATCTGTTTTAGTCTCCAGTCCCCTAATCCTCTTTGTTGCTCTTCTCTGCACTCTTTCCAGAGTCTCCACGTCTTTTCTACATCGTGGCGACCAAAACTGGATGCAAATATTCCAAGTGTGGCCTTCCCAAGGCATTACAAAAGTGGTATTAACCCTTCAGGTGATCTTGATTCTCTCCCTCTGATGCAGCCTAGAACTGGGTTGGCTTTTTGGGCAGCTGCTGCCCACGGCTGGCTCCTATCTCAATGGTTGTCCATATTTAAATGGATGTTTGAATTACTAGAAGGGAGGGGTGTGTGGAGGAAGAGGAGGAGGAAGAGCTGGGATGGAGGAGGGGTCCTTGGTGCTCTCTGAGGTGGATGGTTTTTCTTGCAGACGTTTCATGACCCAGCTAGATAACCTCATCAGTGTCTGAAGGGAGAGGGGTGTAGAGAGGAGGAGGAGGAAGATGAGGAGGACTGTGGGGGTCCTTGGGGCTCTCTGAGCTTGGGGGTTTTCTTGAGGACGTTTCATGACCCAAGTAGGGAACGTCATCAGTGCTAGGAGAAGGGGGGGTTTACAAAGAGGAGGAGGAGAAGGAATGACAAATATGACTTCGTTGGTGCTCTCTGAGATTCGTTGTTTTCTTGCAGATGTTTCATGACCCAACTAGGTAATGTCATCACTGCTAGAAGAGAGAGGGGGTTTGCAGAGGAGGAGGAGGAGGAAGAGGGGGAGGAGGAGGAGGAAGAGGAGGAGGAGGAGCAAGACGAGGAAGATGAGGAGGACTGTGGGAGTCCTTGGTGCTCTCTGAGCTTGGTGGTTTCCTTTCAGACGTTTCATGATCCAACTAGGGAACATCATGAGCGCTAGAAGGGAGTAGGGGTTTCTCTCTTTTCATGCACAAGTGGCTTGCTCTGTTGTCGTCGTTGTCATTGTTGGTGTTGTGTTTGTCTTGTCTGGGTATTTCCTCGATTAGGATGTGGTTAATCGTTCGATTGTTGGCCTCAGTTGGGAGTTCCTGGATGAAGGTATTGTTTGCTGCTTGATAGTCTGGCCTTAATCTCTGTTTATCCTGCGATTGTTATCCAGGAGACTCTGGTCTTTTTCTGTTTCCTTTTGAGAATTGCCCTTCCTTTCTTCAGTGAGGTGTGAACATTGGCTCACATCCGCCTTCGGGTGATGGCTGGCACCGAAAAGGAAAGCCATTTGTATATACATATAAACAAGAGAGCACACTGCCTTCCCACGGACACTGATGGTGTTACCTAGTTTGGTTGTGAAATGTCTGCAAGAAAGCAGTCAAGCTCAGAGAGCACCAGGACCCCAAAGTTACTGCTGCTGCCGCCCTCCTCCTCCTCCTCCTCCTCCTCCTCCTCCTCCTCCTCCTCCTCCTCCTCCTCCTCCTCTCCCCCAAAGCTCACTCCCTTCTAGCATTGATATTGTTACCTAGTTGGGTCATGAAATGTCTGCAAGGAAACCACCAAGCTTAGAGAGCACCAAGGACCCCATAGCTGTTCTCCCCCTCCTCCTTCTCCTCCTCCTCCTCCTCCTCCTCCTCTCTGCAAACTTCACTCCCTCCTATCACTGATGAAATTACCTAGTTGGGTCACGAAACGTCTACAAGGAAGCCAACAAGCTTAGAGAGCACCAAGGACCCCATAGCTGTTCTCCTCCTCCTCCTCCTCCTCCTCCTCCTCCTCCTCCTCCTCCTCCTCCTCCTCCTCCTCCTCCTCCTCCTCCTCCTCCTCCTCTCCACAAACCAGCCTAGAAATAAGGAAGAATTTACAGACAGTGAAAACAATTAACCAGTGGAACAGGTTGCCACTGGAGGTTTTTAAGAAGAGATTGGACTGCCCTTTGTCTGAAATGGAAGAGGGTCTCCTGCTTGAGCAAAGGGTTGGACTAGAAGACCTTCGAGGTCCCTTCCAGCTCTTATTATTATGCCTCCCTCCCTCCCTTCCTCCCTCTTTCCTTCTCCATCTCTGAAGGTTTTTAAGAGGACATTGGACAGCCATTGGCCTGAACCAGTAGAGTGTCTCCTGCTTGAGCAGAGGGTTGGACTAGAATGATCTCCAACATCCCTTCCAACCCTTGTTATCCTTCCTTCCTTCCTTCCTTCCTTCCTTCCTTCCTTCCTTCCTTCCTTCCTTCCTTCCTTCCTTCCTTCCTTCCTTCCTTCCTTCCTTCCTTCCTTTCCCTGGAGGTTGTTAAGAAGAGACTGGGCAGCCACTTGTCTGAAATGGTATATAGGGTCTCCTGCTTGAGCAGGGGGCTGGACTAGAAGACCTCCAAGGTCCCTTCCAGCTCTGTTTTCCTTCCTTCCTTCCTTCCTTCCTTCCTTCCTTCCTTCCTTCCTTCCTTCCTTCCTTCCTTCCTTCCTTCCTTCCTTTCCCTGGAGGTTCTTAAGAAGAGTCTGGGCAGCCACTTGTCTGAAATGGTATATAGGGTCTCCTGCTTGAGCAGGGGGCTGGACTAGAAGACCTCCAAGGTCCCTTCCAGCTCTGTTATCCTTCCTTCCTTCCTTCCTTCCTTCCTTCCTTCCTTCCTTCCTTCCTTCCTTCCTTCCTTCCTTCCTTCCTTCCTTCCTTCCTTCCTTCCTTTCCCTGGAGGTTCTTAAGAAGAGTCTGGGCAGCCATTTGTCTGAAATGGTATATAGGCTCCCCTGCTTGAGCAGGGGGCTGGACTAGAAGACCTCCAAGGTCCCTTCCAGCTCTGTTCATCCGTTAATAAAAACCACTGGGAACTCTCTCACTGTTTCCTCCGTTTTTATTTTGTTTCGTCTGTCAAAGAAAAAGCATTTTGGTTTTAAGATAGGGCTGGAGATAATCTTTCAGGCTTTCTGTGGGATGCAAAGGCCAAGGTGATAGAGCTGCCCACAGAGGAAACTGCTTAAGGGAGGTGAAATGGCTGACTTAGAAAGAAAATTTAAAACAACTTTCTGGGGTTTTATGGGTGGTTTAAAACAAAACTACGCCTGAGCCACTGAAAGTCTTCATATTTTTGGAGGCCAACATAAATAGTTCTCAACTTACGACCAGCACTATACAATACAAGAACAGAGTTGGAAGGGACCTTGGAGGTCTTCTAGTCCAACCCCCTGCCTAGGCAGGAAACCCTATACCGTTTCAGACATTTCATTTCATTTTTCATTTCATTTAATACTTATAAACCGCTCCCTCTCCCCATGGGGACTCGGGGCGGTGCACAGGTAGAATAAAAACAGTAAAAAACATACAAACAACAATAAAATATACAAACAATTTTAAAAGCCAAATTAAACTCAACCTGTGCTAGAATTCCCATTAAGCTAACTGAACTAAAATCTACCCAGTAAAACCCCAAGACAGGGGGACTATCCCAAGCCGGCCAGACGGAAAAAGTAAGTTTTTAATTTAAGGCGGAAGGAGCGGAGGTCCGTGGTCGTCCTAATATCGGGGGGAAGGTCGTTCCAGAGGGCCGGGCCCGCCACAGAGAGAGCCCTTCCCCTGGGTGTCGCCCGCTGACACAGTCTAGTGGACGGCACCCGGAGAAGTCCCTCTCTGTGGGAGCGAATCGGCCGTGAGGATGTATGAGGCAGGATCCGATCCCGCAGACAAATGGCTGTCCAACCTCTTCTTGAAGACTTGCAGTGTTGGGGCATTCACAACTTCTGGAGGCAAGGAGTTCCACTGATTTAATTGTTCTAATTAATTCCTCCTCAGTTCTCAGTTGCTTCTCTCCTTGATTAGTTTCCGCCCATTGCTTCTTGTCCTGCCCTCAGATGCCTTGGAGAATAGCTTGACTCCCTCTTCTTTGGGGCAACCCCTGAGATACTGGAAGGCTACTATCATGTCTCCCCTGGTCCTTCTTTTCATTCAACTAGACATACCCAGCTCCTGCAGCCGTTCTTCATATGTTTGAGCCTCCAGTCCCCTCATCATCTTGGTTGCTCTTCTCTGCACTCTTTCCAGAGTCTCCACGTCTTTTCTACATCGTGGAGACCAAAACTGGATGCAAATATTCCCAGTGTGGCCTTCCCAAGGCATTACAAAAATGGCATTAACCCTTCAGGTGATCTTGATTCTCTCCCTCTGTTTATGCAGCCTAGAACTGGGTTGGCTTTTTGGGCAGCTGCTGCCCATGGCTGGCTCCTATTTCAATGGTCGTCTACTAGGACTCCAAGATCCCTTTCACAGTTGCTACTATTGAGCCAGGTCCCACCTATACTGTACCTGTGCATTTTGGCTATCCAACAACTTCTTAAAAGACTTGCAATGTTGGGGCATTCACAACTTCTGGAGGCAAGGAGTTCCACTGATTAATTGTTCTCACTGTCAGGAAATTTCTCCTCAGTTCTAAGTTGCTTCTCTCCTTGATTAGTTTCCACCCATTGCTTCTTGTTCTGCCTGCTTTGGAAAAGAGCTTGACTCCCTCTTCTTTGGAGCAACCCCTGAGATATCGGAAGGCTGCTATCATGTCTCCCCTGGTCCTTCTTTTCATTCAACTAGACAAATCCTGTTCCTGCAACCTGCAAAATTCCTGGAGGCCGGGCCCACCTAATAGACAGGATCAAAAAGCTCAAAGGCCACAACACCTCCTCCTTGACAGCAATCAACGCCCCAATAAGCAGAGATTAACACCCAGATTAATCCCAGACTGACAATTGAGTAATACAATATACAATACAATACAATAGCAGAGTTGGAAGGGACCTTAGAGGTCATCTAGTCCAACCCCCTTGCCTATACAGGAAACCCTATACCGTTTCAGACAAATGGCTATCCAACATCTTCTTGAAGACTTGCAGTGTTGGGGCATTCACAAGGAAAGGAAGGGAAAGGAGGAAGAAGGGAAGGGGAAGGAGGAAGGGGGCCTGGAAGGAGAGATAGAAGGCACAATTGCCAAGAGACTTAGATCTAAAAAATAACTTTGCCTTGATTTTTTGAATAATATTGTATAACATGTGCATCTGGATTTTTGTAAATGACTGACAGCATAGAACTGAGAACTTAGAACTATGTACTTGCTTTCACTTTGTAGTGTACGGAAAATGTTTTTTGTTAATGATCTATTTTGATGTCCCGGTAGGGCCGACGACTTTGACGTGAATGCTCTCAAAATTTCTTTGTATCCCTTACCCTATCCTATTGAAAATCTGTAAAACCAATAAAACTTTTTCAATATAAAAAAAATAATAATACAATAATACAATAGCAGAGTTGGAAGGGACCTTGGAGGTCTTCTAGTCCAACCCCCTGCCTAAGCAGGAACCTTATACCGTTTCAGACAAATGGCTATCCAACATCCTCTTAAAGACTTCCAGTGTTGGGGCATTCACAAGGAAAGGAAGGGAAAGGAGGAGGAAGGGAAGGGGAAGGAAGGGAAGGGAAAGGAGGAAGGAGAAAAAAGGAAAGATAGGGAGAGGGAGGGAAAGAAGGAAGGAAGGAAGGAAGGAAAGGAAGGAAGTTTGAGTTTATTCGACTTGTATCCCGCACCTATCTCCCAGAAGGGACCCAGAAGGAAGGAAGGAAGGAAGGAAGGAAGGAAGGAAGGAAGGAAGGAAGGATACAATCAGAAGGTTGGAAAACCAGACTTAGCAACACAAGAGGCTGGCCAACCATAACAGCATGCAAAACACTTTCAATTTTGAGTAAAGATTTTATTTTCTCTGCTTAAAGGCTGTTTCCCTCACAAAGGAAATACTCTTGAATTTGAAAAGAGTATTTTGAGCTTCAAGTGAGATTGAAAATAAGCAGCAAGAAAAAAATCACAAAATACCGGGACTTGAAAATTGAAGTTGAGCGACTGGAAGGAGGAAGTTGTGTGTTGTCCTGATTGTGATGGGAGCCCTTGGAGCAAGACCTAGGGGGCTGCCTCGCTATGTGGAGGTTCTAGGTTTGCCGGACTTGAGCATTCTGACTCTACAAAGGGCCTCCCTGCTTGGAAGAGCTTCTATCCTCCGACGTTACCTTGACAGTTCCCAGGTCCTTGGTTAGGACTCAAGCTGTTGAGCTACCAACCAGCCCCAAAGGCTGTGAATCTCACCAAAGATTAACCACAGAATAATAATAATAATAATAATAATAATAATAATAATAATAATAATAATAATAATAATAATAATAATAATAATAATAATAATAATAATAATTGCAAATCCATCAAACTGTAGAAGAAGAAAAACGAAGTTTAAATGATTATGTGAACCAAAGTACAGAAAAATTGCTGCAGGCTGTAAAAATGGAGAACAGCATAAAAACAAAAGAAACAAAGGCAGAATATAAGGAAAAACAGCTGGATGACAGATTAAATACAATACAATACAATACAATAGCAGAGTTGGAAGGGACCTTGTAGGTCTTCTAGTCCAACCCCCTGCGTGGGCAGGAACCTTATACCATTTCAGACAAATGGCTATCTAACATCTTCTTAAAGACTTCCAGGGTTGGGAGTAGATGGAAGACCAAGGCTTTGCATGGACAGCACTTGAAAAACATTGAAGGAAAATGTGATGACAACTTGACATGGACATGGCTTAAGATGGGAACTATCAAGAAAGAAACGGAAGGTTTAATACTTCCGTTTAAGAACAAGCACTACAAACTAATGCCATGAAAGGAAAGATTCAAAAATCCACTGACAACCCAAACTGCTGAGTTTGCAATAACAAAGTCGAAACTGTTTCACATTTAATATGTGAATGCAGCAAAATCGCACAAACTGATTACAAAGCTAGACATGTCCGAGTTGCTAAATTAATCCACTGGTCATTATGTAAAAAATATGGTTTACCTGTATCCAGAAAGTCATGGGAACACAAAGTGGAAAAGGTTTATCGAGAATGAGAGGGTGAAGATCTTGTGGGACTTTCGAATACAAACAGACCGTCATTTGGAGCACAACACACCAGATATCACGGTTGTAGAGGGCCGAAGTGTACAGTTCATTGATATCGCTGTTCCTGGAGATGCCAGAGTCGAAGAAAAAGAACGAGAAAAAATCATGAAATATCGCGACCTGGCCATCGAAACCACACGGCTGTGGATGAAGCATGTCACAGTGACACCCATTGTCATCGGGGCACTTGGCACCAGGTCCAAGAATTTTACTAAATATCTCAGCAAATTGCAGCTTCCTGCAATAACACCAGCGGAACTGCAAAAAACGGCGCTACTCGGCACATGTTATATTCCACGAAGATACTTGGTTGATACCCAGGATGCTGGCAGCAAACTGTATCAACAATTAGCACCAGTCAATAGTATTTGTAATATGCATTTTTAAATGTTCAGTTGGCTGAGTTTCATGTTTTATGAATAAAGTAAATAATAATAATAATCTTTATTGTCACTGTACTGTTTACAACGAAATTGGTTGTAAAAAAATCTTCCTCTATATCTTTCTCTATGTCTGCCTATCTCATCTCCATCCATTAATCCTGGAATCTGGGTGTTCCCAATGTTTTTGGTTTGTTCGTTTGTTTTTTAACGAGAGAACACTGTCCCGTCCCTCCCCCCCTCCAGATTTGGGGCTTCCTAATGCTCCCCCGTTTCTTCCTAGGCCGTTTCCCGGAGACCTGGTCGCCCAGCACTCTTGATTCCCACAACTTTGCAAAAAAACGCCGACGACAATGTCCAGCTCGAGCTACCCTCCCAACCAAGGAGCGTTCAGCACGGAGCCGAGCCGTTACCCCACCCATTCGGTCCAGTATACTTTTCCCGGTGGCCGGCACCAGCAGGCAAGTAACAGTGGGCCCTGGGGGTGGGAGGGGGGGGATTCTGGGTAATCCTGCAGGATTTCTGGCTTCTACATACAGGAAATCCTCAACATAAAGAGCCTCAGTGGCACAGTGCTTAGAGTGCAGGTTATTTCTGCTGACTGCCGGCTGACTGCAATTTGGCTGTTCGATTCTCATCAGGCTCAAGGTTGACGCAGCCTTCTGTCCTTCCGAGGTGGGTCAAATGAGGACCCAGATTGTTGGGGGGCAAAAGGCTGACTCTGTAAACCACTTAGAGTGGACTGTAAAAGCAGTATGAAGCGGTCTATAAGTCTGAGTGCTATACCACCACAATGGAGCCCCAAATTTATGTGGCTGAGTGAGACAGCTGGTAAGCGAATTATAATAATAATAATAATAATAATAATTTTATTTATATCCCGCTCTCTCCCCCCGAGGGGACTCGAGGCGGGGCACAGGGTATTAAAAGCAACTAATTATGCCCCGTTTAACAACCTTTCTTGTTGAATGAGTCCACTGCGGGTGTTAAGTCAGTCACACGGTTGTTAAGTGAAACCGGTTTCCCCCATTAATTTGGGCAGGAACTGGGTAGGTCTAGTTTAATAAAAAGAAGGACCAGGGGAGACAGGATAGCAGCCTTCCTATATCTCAGGGGCTGCCCCAAAGAAGAGGGAGTCAAGCTATTCTCCAAGGCACCTGAGGGCAGAACAAGAAGCAATGGGTGGAAACTAATCAAGGAGAGAAGCAACCTGGAATTGAGGAGAAACTTCCTAACAGTGAGGACAATTAACCTCTGGAACAGAAGTTGCCTCCAGAAGTTGTGAATGCCCCAACCCTGGAAGTCTTTAAGAAGATGTTAGATAGCCATTTGTCTGAAATGGTATAAGGTTCCTGCCTAGGCAGGGGGTTGGACTAGAAGACCTCCAAGATTCCTTCCAACTCTGCTATTGTATTGTATTGTATTGTATTGTATTGTATTGTAATACAATAGCAGAGTTGGAAGGGACCTTGGAGGTCTTCTAGTCCACCCCCCTGCCTAGGCAGGAACCTTAAAACTTTTTTTAAAACATTTTTTAACTACTGGGAGTACTGGTAGTTCAAAAATGCTTTAAAAAGTTTTTTAAAACAGTTCCGACGATCAGCACGATTGCCGAACTTTTTTAAAACTTTTTTTTTTAAGCATTTTTTAACTAACCAGGAGATCCGGTAGTTAAAAAATGCTTGAAAATGTTTTTTTTTAAAAATTCCGACAATCAGCTCTTCAACAGTCAGCTGTGCCGTGTGATTGCCAGAACTTTTTTTTTATACTTTTCTTAAAACATTTTTTAACTACTGGGAGTACTGGTAGTTAAAAAATGCTTGAAAAAGTTTTTTTTTAAAGTTCTGACGATCAGCTGTTCAACAGTCAGCTGTGCCGCGTGATCTCTGGAACTTTTTTAAAAACTTTTTTAAAAACATTTTTTAACTACTGGGATTACTGGTAGTTAAAAAATGCTTTAAAAGGGTTTTTTAAAAAGTTCCGACGATCAGCTGTGCGGCACAATTGCTGGAACTTTTGTAAAACCTTTTTTTTTTAGCATTTTTTAACTACCTGGAGATTTGGTAGTTAAAAAAATGCTAAAAAAGGTTTTAAAAAAAGTTCTGACGATCAGCTGTTTGACAATCAGCTGTGCCGTGTGATCTCTGGAACTTTTTTAAAGTTTTTTTTATCATTTAAAGTTTTTTTTAACTACCTGTAGATCCAGTTAAAAATGCTTTAAAAAGTTGTTTTTAAAAATTCCGACGATCAGCTGTTCAACAGTCAGCTGTGCTGCATGTTTGCCGGAACTTTTTTAAATACTTTTTTAAAAACATTTTTTAACTACTGGGAGTACTGGTGGTTAAAAAATGGTTTAAAAAGTTTTTTAAAAAAGCTCTGACGATCAGCTGTTCAACAGTCATCTGTGCCGCCTGATTGCCGGAACTTTTTTTAAAAATACTTTAAAAAAAACATTTTTTAACTACCGGGAGTACTGGGAGATAAAAAATGCTAAAGGAAGTTTAAAAAAACCAGTTGGCCACGCCCACACAGTCACATGGCCCGCCCACCAAGCCCCACACCCAGAACCTGCAGGGAAATCTTTTGCATTTCGCCACTGCCCTGCAGCAACTCACTTTCCTTCCTTTTCCTTCGTAGGAATTCGCCGTCCCGGATTTCCGTACCTCCCACCTGGAAGTCAGCCAGGGCAGCCAACTTCTGCAGCAGCAGCTACGTCGCCGCCCCTCTCTGCTCTCCGAATTTCATCCCGGCTCGGACCGGTAAGCATTGGCGGTTTTCTCCCTCTTTTGTAACCCCTGGGAAGACCTTCAGAAGAGGCCGAGCCTGTTCTCCAGTGGTGGGATATGACCGGTATTCCCCCGGTACAGGCGTACTGATGCCTGCTGGGAGCACCAGGTACTGTTCCGCTATGGTGCTCTGGAGAGCCCACCCGCTCTCTTTACCGCTATTTCAGCTGATCGGGGCATTTGCGCTGGTGCATGGAGCGTACAGTGCCCGCGTGAGGCTCTGCCGAGCAACTGGAGCATTGCAGGCAGTGGGTACGCTGATCAATAAATAAATCAGGGAGACTAGTATAGATCTATTTCGAGCTTTTTAGCTCTCATCAGCTAGCCATACCCTTACTGGGATTCGAACCGGGACTGTATGGCTAGCTGATGAGAGCTAAAAAGCTCGAAATAGATCTATCCTAGTCTCCCTGACTTATTTATTGATCAGCTCAAAAACGTAACACACACATAAATAAATAAATAAACAAACAAACAAACAAACAAACAAACTACACAACGGAACTCATGGCTTTCTGTCTAGATGGTCTCTGGTGATGAGCCGAAAGACAGAAAAGGAAACAGTATGTCTCCTCCCTTAATTGGGCCCTAACAGGGTGTTGTGGAACAATTATATAGATACTAATCCTCCTGTCTCAGCTGATGCAATCGGAGAGCCCGGCTGGCTGAATGGCTAAATCGCCGCCCCGAGTCCCTTTGTGGTGAGATGGGTGCGGATTACAAATATGAATGATAAATAAATAAATAAATAAATAAAGGCTCTTTCCTGATTTGCAATACAGCCCCGGTTCGAATCCCAGTAAGGGTATGGCTAGCTGATGAGAGCTAAAAAGCTCGAAATAGATCTATCCTAGTCTCCCTGATTTATTTATTAATCAGCTCATAAAACTAACACACATATTAAAAAAATCACACAACGGAACTCATGGCTTTCTGTCTAGATAGTCTCTGGTGATGAGCCGAAAGGCAGAAAAGGAAACAGTATATCTCCTCCCTTAATTGGGGCCCTAACAGGGTGTTGTGGAACAATTATATATATATATATGTAATTATTTTCACAATAACTAACTAGCTCATAAAACTAACATATACAGTTGTGTTCAAAATTATTCAACCCCCACTGAAATTGAGTGTTTTGGCCAGTTTGACATTGATTTTGATCATTCAGTCATCTTGCTTACATTTAAATCAAAGAGGCACTTGTAGGTCAGACAAATATAACATAACATTTATAATGAAATAACCACAAATGTCTTTTCTGTGCTCACATCATTATCAGTTTTATTCAACCCCCAAGTGACATTCAATCTTAGTACTTAGTACAACATCCTTTTACAGTTATAACAGCTTTTAAACGTGAAGCATAGCTTGACACAAGTGTCTTGCAGCGATCTACGGGTATCTTCGCCCATTCTTCATGGGCAAAAGCCTCCAGTTCAGTCACATTCTTAGGCTTGCGCACTGCAACTGCTTTCTTTAAGTCCCACCAGCGGTTCTCAATCGGATTTAAGTCTGGTGACTGCGATGGCCAATCCAAAATGTTCCAGCCTTTACTCTGCAACCATGCTCTAGTGGACTTATCTATATATCTATATTTAATGGTGAAAAGAGGAAGGTTCTACATTTAGGCAAGAAAAACCAAAATGCACAGGGACAGTATAGGTGGTACCTTGCTCAATAGTAGCAACTGTGAAAGGGATCTTGGAGTCCTAGTGGACAACCATTGAAATATGAGCCAGCAGTGTGCAGCAGCTGCCAAAAAAGCCAACCCAGTTCTAGGCTGCATCAACAGAGGGAGAGAATCAAGATCACCTGAAGGGTTAATACTACTTTACAAGGCCTTGGTAAAAGCCACACTGGGAATACGGCCTCCAGTTTTGGTCCCCATGATGTAGAAAAAATGTGGAGACTCTGGAAAGAGTGCAGAGAAGAGCAACCAAGAGGATGAGGGGACTGGAGGCTAAAACATACGAAGAACGGTTGCAGGAACTGGGGATGTCTAGTTTAATAGAAAGAAGGATTAGGGGAGACATGATAGCAGTGTTCCAATATCTCAGGGGTTGCCCCAAAGAAGAGGGAGTCAAACTATTCTCCAAAGCACTTGAGGGCAGAACAAGTCCCCTCGGGGAGAGAGAGCGGGATATAAATAAAATTATTATTATTATTATTATAAGAAGCAATGGGTGGAAACTAATCAAGGAGAGAAGCAACTTAGAACTGAGGAGGAATTTCCTGACAGTGAGAACAATTAACCAGTGGAACAGAAGTTGCCTTCAGAAGTTGTGAATGCTCCAACACTGGAAGTCTTTAAGAAGATGTTGGATAGCCATTTGTCTGAAATGGTATAAGGTTCCTGCCTAGGGAGGGGGTTGGACTAGAAGACCTCCAAGATTCCTTCCAAGTCTGCTATTGTATTGCATTGTATTGTATTGTATTGAAGCAATATTAATTTGCTTCACTTTTCTCGGGCTAGTTGAGGGAGACCTCGCGGCTATGGCTGCTCTCTTTTTCCTCAGCTCCCAGCTTCTCTTCTTCCACACGCTCCCATCTTCGCCTTCCTCTTCTTCCTCCAGGCCTCAGGAGAGGCGATCGGGCTACGAGTCCCAGTTCCACGGCGGCCCTTCTCAAGCCGATCATGACGCGCTGGACTCCAAGCGGCCGCGCCTGGACCAGTTGTCGGACTCCCATTACCAGCGGGTCAACGCCACTGCGCTCCTGCCCTTGGCCCACCAGCTCCAGGAAGGGCTGCGCTCATCGGACCTAAAGAAGGTAAAGCTTTTCGGGCAGCCAGTCCATGGATAATCCTCCCTTTTATAAATCATAAATGCCATCGACATCAAATGGAGCTCGCTCAGAAGCTGAAATACACACCAAGTAAATGAGATGAAGAGTTTCGAAGAGAGGTAAAGGGAGGAAGAGGGAGGGTTAGGAGAGAGGGAGGAAAGAGGAGGAGAGAAAGGAGGAGTGGAAAGAGGAGAAGGAAGAGAGGAAGGGGAAGTAGAGAAGAGGGATGATAGAGAGAAGAAAGGTAGGGAGGACGACGGAGTGGAGGCAGGAAAGCGATGGATAGGAAAGGAAGGTGGGAGGGAGGGAGGAAGGAAGGAGAGAAGAGAAAAGGGAGGGAGAAGAGAGGGAGTGGAGGCAAGAAAGCGATGGATAAGGGAGGGAAGGTGGGAAGAAGGAGAGAAGGGAAAAGAAGGAAGGGAGGGACGAGATGGGAAAAGAAGGGAGGGAGGAGAGAAGGGGAGAAGAGAAAAGGGAGGAAGGGAGGGAGATGAGAGGAGGAAGAAGGGCTAGGAGACAGGGTAGGGGGAGAAGAGGATGAGAGAAAGGAGGAGTGGAAAGGGGAGAGGAGGAGAAGGGAAAGTAGAGAAGAGAGGGATGACAGAGGGAAGGGAGGAGGAAGGGAGGAGGAGAGGAGAAGAGGCAAGAAAGCGATGGATAGGGAGGGTGGGAGGAAGGAAGGAAGAGAAAAGAGGGAGGAGAGAAGGGCAAAGGAGGGAGGGAAATGAGAGGAGGAAGAGGGGTTAGAAGAGGGGAAGAGGAGAGAAAGGAAGAGTGGAAAGGGGGGAGGAGAAGGATAGAGGAAGGGAAAGTAGAGAAGAAAGGGATGGTAGAGGGAAGAAAGGGGCTAGGGAACAGAAGAGAGGGAGAAGAGTCAAGAAAGTGATGGATAGGGAGGGTGGGAGGGAAGGAGGGAGGAAGAGAAGGGAAAAAGGGAGGAAGGAGAGAGAAAAAAGGGAAGGAGGAGAGAAGGGAAAAGAAGGGAGGGGGTGAGAGGAGGAAGAGGGGTTAGGAGAGAAGAGGAGAGAAAAGAGGAGTGGAAAGGGGGGAGAGGAGAAGGAGAGAGGAAGGGGAAGTAGAGAAGAGAAGAATGACAGAGGGAAGAAAGGAGGAAGGTAGAAGGAGGAGAGAAAGGAGGAGTGGAAAGGGGGGAGAGGAGAAGGAGAGAGGAAGGGGAAGTAGAGAAGGATGACAGGGGGAAGAAAGGAGGTAGGGAGGAGGAAGAGAGAGGGAGAAGAATGTGATGGATAAGGTACAAATAGGGTGTATGGAGAGCAGAGGAGCCAATAATTGGTTTTTGGGAGTTGATGGTAAGACGATGTAAACATTTAACAATACAATACCATGTTGGCTGCGTATTAGTATCCATGCGATTATATGTTATGACAATGGAAAAAATAAAAACCTTTAATGAAAATACAGGGAATCCTCAACTTACGACCGGAATTGGGCCTGGAAGTTCCATCGCAAAGCGAATTAGTTCCGTCAGGTGCAGAGACAAAGGATGGCCTTGGCTTTCTAGAAAGAATGTTGTTATGGCTACCTATCATCTAACTCCTCCCATTTTCCCACAATAGAAAAGGCATAGTAGAATAATAATAGAAAGTGTGGGAGGCCAAAGATCCACAAGGAAAGATGGCTGCAGGCCTTGGCTTTCTAGAAAGAATCTTGTTATGGCTACCTCTCATCTAACTCTGTATTTTCCCCCCATAGAAAAGGCCTAGTAGAAGAATAATAGAAAGTGTGGCAGACCAAAGACCCACAAGGAAAGAGGGCTGCAGGCCTTGGCTTTCTAGGAAGAATGTTGTTATGACTACCTCTCATCTAACTCTGTATTTTCCCCCCATAGAAAAGGCCTAGTAGAAGAATAATAGAAAGTGTGGCAGACCAAAGACCCACAAGGAAAGAGGGCTGCAGGCCTTGGCTTTCTAGGAAGAATGTTGTTATGGCTACCTCTCATCTAACTCTGTATTTTTCCCCCATAGAAAAGGCCTAGTAGAAGAATAATAGAAAGTGTGGCAGACCAAAGACCCACAGGGCTGCGGGCCTTGGCTTTCTAGGAAGAATGTTGTTATGGCTACCTATCATCTAACTCCTCCCATTTTCCCACAATAGAAAAGGCAGAGTAGAATAACAATAGAAAGTGTGGCAGGCCAGAGATCCACAAGAAAAGATGGCTGCAGGCCTTGGCTTTCTAGAAAGAATGTTGTTATGGCTACCTCTCCTCTAACTCCGTATTTCCCCCCCATAGAAAAGGCATAGTATAATAAGAATAGAAAGGGTGGCAGACCAAAGACCCACAAGGAAAGAGGGCTGCAGGCCTTGGCTTTCTAGGAAGAATGTTGTTATGGCTACCTCTCACCTAACTCCGTATTTTCCCACCATAGAAAATGCAGAGCAGAAGAATAGAAAGGGTGGCAGGCCAAAGACCCATAAGGAAAGATGGGTGCAGGCCTGACAACGAGTTTGACACCCGTGCTCCTAATTAATCCATGGAACGTCTTGCCACCAGAAGCTGTGGCTGCTCCCTCACTGGAGGCTCTCAAGGCAGTCATGCTCCCAGAATGGTATAGGCCTGTGATGACGAACCTATGGTACATGTGGCCACAGGTGGCACGCAGAGCCCGCCCTACAGGCATGCCAGCCGTCGCCCCAGTCCACCTCCACCCTTCATGCACATGCGCCTCCCGGCGACCAGCTGGCCTTCGGGTCTCTGCTGTGCAGGCACAGGGGTGGGGGATGCGCCTGCGCATGGGGCATGTGCCGAAAGGTGCTCGCATTGCACACGCACGCATTCGGCGCTCAGCACCAAAAAAGGTTCGCCATCCCGGCTGTTGACTCTCCTGCTTGAGGAAGCGGTTGGACTACACTACACTACACTACACTACACTACACTACACTACACTACACTACACTACACTACACTACACTACACTACACTACACCACACCACACCACACCACACCACACCACACCACACCACACCACAATACAATACAATACAATACAATACAATAGCAGAGTTGGAAGGGACCTTGTAGGTCTTCTAGTCCAGTGTTTCTCAACCTTGGCCACTTGAAGATGTCTGGACTTCAACCCCCAGAATTCCCCAGCCAGTGAATGCTCTCCAACTTGACCTGTTCTAGTCCAACCCCCTGCGTGGGCAGGAACCTTATACCGTTTCAGACAAATGGCTATCTAACATCTTCTTAAAGACTTCCAAGGTTGGGGCATTCACAACTTCTGGAGACAACTTCTGTTTCAGAGGTTAATTGTTCTAACTGTCAGGAAATTTCTCCTCAGTTCTAAGTTGCTTCTCTCCTTGATTAGTTTCCACCCATTGCTTCTTGTCCTGCCCCCAGGTGCCTTGGAGAATAGTTTGACTCCCTCTTCTTTGTGGCAGCCTCTGAGATATCGGAACACTGCTATCATGTCTCCCCTGGTCCTTCTCTTCATCAAACTAGACATACCCAGTTCCTGCAACCGTTCTTCATATGTTTTAGCCTCCAGTCCCCTAATCATCTTGGCTGCTCTTCTCTGCACTCTTTCCAGAGTCTCCACGTCTTTTCTACATCGTGGCGACCAAAACTGTATGCAGTATTCCAAGTGTGGCCTTACCAAGGCACTATACAGTGGCATTAACACTTCACGCGATCTAGATTCTATCCCTCTGTTGATGCAGCCTAGAACTGGGTTGACCTAGATGACCTCCAAGGTCCCTTCCCAACTCTATTCCGACTTAAAGCTCCCTGAATTCCCTCACACCCACCCCCATCCTTGCTGAGAATGCTGGGATCGGGAGACCCTGGATGGGAGGAGGCTAGCCCGCACGGCTTCATATCCGCTGGCCGGACTTCAGGTCAAGTTGGAGAGCGGCCGGGGATTAATGTTTAACTTGTGTTTTCCGAGCAAAGGTTGCCAAGGCCTTTTATTGACACCTGGCCTCACCTTCCGGGCCCAATGCCAGTTCTCCCCGCTCTTATCTGCTTTTTGTGAGCCGGCTCTCTGGATGGTGGCCATGTGGCGTGGACAGGCATTGTCATGATCTTTATCAAGTTTTCCAATGGGCGTCAGAGCTACCGTATTTTTCGGCATAGAAGACGCACCTTTTCCCCTTCAAAAAGAGGCTGAAAATCTGGGTGCGTCTTCTACACCGAATACAGCATTTTTGACCTCCTGAAACGCCACCCCCCTCCCTTCACCCTTTAGAAGGTTTTCAGGGAATTCCTGGGGGCTGGGGAGGGCAGAAATGAGCGGAAAATGGGCCGTTTTTTAATACAATACAATAGCAGAGTTGGAAGGGACCTTGGAAGTTATCTAGTCCAACTCCCTGTCTAGGCAGGAAGCCCTATACCATTTCAGACAAATGGCTCTCCAACATCTTCTTGAAGACTTCCAGTGTTGGAGCATTCACAACTTCTGGGGGCAACTTCTGTTCCACTGATTAATTGTTCTAACTGGCAGGAAGTTTCTGCTTAGTTCTAGGTTGCTTCTCTCTGATTAGTTTCCACCCATTGCTTCTTGTTCTACCCTCAGGTGCTTTGGAGAATAGCTTGACTGCCTCTTCTTTGGGGCAACCCCTGAGATATTGGAAGATGCTATCCTGTCTCCCCTGGTCCTACTTTTCATTAAACTAGAGATACCCAGTTCCTGCAATCGTTCTTCATAGGTTTTAGTCTCCAGTTCCCTAATCATCTTTCTTGCTCTTCTCTGCATTCTTTCTAGAGCCTCCACATCTTTTTCACATCGTGGCAACCAAAACTGGATGCAAATATTCCCAGTGTGGCCTTCCCAAGGCCTTGTAAAGTGGTATTAACACTTCACGTGATCTAGATTCTCTCCCTCTGTTGATGCAGCCTAGAACTGTGTTGGCTTTTTTGGCAGCTGCTGCCCACGGCTGGCTCCTATTTCAATGGTTGTCCACTAGGACTCCAAGATCCCTCTCACAGTTGCTGCTATTGAGCAAAGTACCACCTATACTGTCCCTGTGCATTTTGGTTTTTCTTGCCTAAATGTAGAACCTTTCTCTTTTCACCAGTCTCCAGTCTAAAACCTATGAAGAACGGTTGCAGGAACTGGGTATGTCTAGCTTAATAAAAAGAAGGACTAGGGGAGACATGATAGCAGCCTTCCAACATTTTGCGTCTCTGTGCCTCCCTCCAGGCCCCAGGAGCACTCTATAAGTCTCCTAAAGCAGGGGTCCCTAACCTTTTTGGCACCAGGGACCGGTTTCATGTAAAAAAAATTCCGCGGACCGGTGGGAGCCTCCAGCGGGTGAGTCGAGTCACGTGGGCCGTGCGTGCGTTCGGAGGTCACATGCAGCTGGGCGGGAAAGCTGCCAGGGGTCCCGGGCGAAGGATCCTCGGCTGGGGCAGGGAAGGACGGGCTGCGTCCCAGGCAGGAGGGCCTGGCAGCCCCTTCCCCCAGCGCAGGGCCGCGCGGTGCCCCGAACCCCCCCCCCCAATGCAGGCCGTTGCCCCCGTCCTGCCCCCGGGGAGCACCCCGGCCAGCCGCTAGTATAGCGGACTGTTTGCTACACTTTCCTAAGAGTTGCGCTATTCTCTTCGCCGCTCACTCTGGACAGGTTATTAACAAGCCACGGACCTAGGGGTTGGGGACCCCTGTCCTAAAGGCTATCCATGCCCCTTTTTTGAAGGAAAAAAAAAAAAAGCAAAACAGGCCCGTTTTTGCAAACAAAAAACGGGCCGTTTTTGGGAGGTTTGCAGAGTGCAAAAATGTTTTTTTTTAAATTTGCCTCTTCAAAACCTTGGTCTTGGAGGGGTTGAGTCGCAGCCTGTTCCTCCCCATCCAGACTCGCATGGCCTCCATTTTTCATTTTTTTTCATTTTATTACATTTATATCCCGCCCTTCTCCACAGAGGACCCAGGGCGGCGCACAGGAAATTTAAAAAACATACACAATAGAAGATAGACAAATAATTTAAAATATATATTAAATAATCCCCAATCCTGTGCTAAAAACCAATTATTAAAAACCCAATTTAAAACTTTTCTAAAAGTCCCCATGGGAGGTTAGGCTAGGCCGGCTTGATGGAAAAAATATGTCTTTAAACATTTGCGGAAGAGGCGGAGGTCGGTGATGGTCCGGAGTTCAGGGGGTAGGTCGTTCCAAAGGGCAGGGCCCGCCACAGAGAAGGCTCTTCCCCTGGGTGTCGCCAGTCGGCATTGTCCGGCCGACGGCACCCTGAGAAGGCCCTCTCTGTGGGAGCGGATCGGTCTAAGGGATGTATGGGGCAGGAGACGGTCTCGCATATAACTAGGCCCCGAGCCATGGAGCGCTTTAAAGATGGTCGTCAGAACCTTGAAGCGCACCCGAAAGACCACAGGAAGCCAATGCAGCTCGCGCAGGAGACACCGGGACATCACTTCCACGGCATTGTTGGGGTGGTCTGGGGTAGAGATGTACAGCTGAGTGTCATCAGCGTACTGGTGGAACTGTACCCCGAAACCACGGATGATCTCACCCAATGGCTTCATGTAGATGTTGAATGTTTGTTTGTGCCTTCTTTGAAGACATTTTGCTTCCCATCCAAGAAGCTTCTTCAGCTCTGACCGGATGGTGAGGAAGGGAAGGATTGAGGCTCCTTGCAGACAGCTGGTCCTTTGCCTCCTTTTTGGAGGGTCCTTGAGGCCACTTGGAGGTTTTATCTGTGTCCTTCAGGGTCACCTGAGTGATGCCAATGGGTGTGGAGCCTTCTTGGACCTGCTGAAAGGACCAGTGTTGTGGACTGGAGATAGATGATGCGGTGTCCCTCCCTCTCTGTGGAGAGGGGCATGTTCAGTTTGGACCTAGATAACCTCTTGGACCCCTCTTTCATACCAGAGGTCCTCTCCGTCCAAAATGCGAAGACTTTGGTGTCTTCTAAAGAGTGGCCTTGGTCTTTTAAACGCCGATGGAAATGCTGAATGTAATCCCGATGGACTTCTTCTCCTAGGTTGCGCCAAGCGCCTGTGAAGTGGCTGTTTGGTTTCCCCCAACCTGCTCACGTCTCCCTGGGTCGGAGTGCCTCTGTACCACGTTGCTCAGTTTGTGTACTTTTACCCTTGGGGTGGACATTGTATCTTGGGTGGTGGTCGTAAGTCAAGGAGAACCTGTCATTTTTTATAGCTGGAATTTCTCTTGTCATCATTCAGCAGCATTACAATTTATGTCAATCTCTCTCTCTCTCTCTCTCTCTCCCCCCCCCCATTTCTCCCCCCTCCGTCTCTTCCACCTTTCTCCCCCTCCCCTCCCTCCCTCTCTTCCTCGCTCCCTCTGTCTCCCTCTCTCCCTCCCCCCGCGCTCCCTCCTCTCTCTGCCTCCTCCCTCTCTCCCTCCCTTTCTCCCTCCCTCCTGCTCCTCCCTCTCTCTTTCTCCCCTCCTCCTTCTCCCCCTCCTCCCTCCTCCCTACCCTCCATCCCCCCTCTTCGTTTCTCCCCCTTTCTTCCTCCCTCCCCTCTATCCCCCCCTCTCTTCCATCTCTTCCACCCTCCCTTCCCTCCCTCTCTCTCTCCCTCTCTCCACCCTTCCTCCCTCCCTCTCTCTGCTCCTCCCCTCTCTCCCTACCTTTTCCCTCTTTCTCCCTCCCCCCTCCCCCCATTTCCCCCCCCCCCTCCCTCCCCCCTCTCCATTTCTCCCCCTTTCTCTCTCCCTCCTTCTCTATCCCCCCTCTATCTCCATCTCTCCCACTCTCCCTCCATCTCCACCTTTCTCCCCCTCTCCCTCCCTCTCTTCCTCTCTCCCTCTCTCTCTCTGCCCCTTCTCTCTTTCTCCCTCCCTCTCTCTTCCCCTCCCCCTCCCCCTTTCTCCCTCCCTACCCTCCATCCCCCCTCTTCGTTTCTCCCCCTTTTCTCTCTCCCTCCCTCTCTCTCCCCCCTCTCTCTCCATCTCTTCCACCCTCCCTCCCCCTCCCTCTCTCTCCCCCCTCTCTCCATCTCTTCCACCTTTCTCCCTCTCTCCCTCCCTCTCTTCCTCCCTCCCTCTCTCTGCCCCCTCTCTCCCTCCCCCTCCCTCTCTCTCCCCCTCTCTCTGCCTCCTCCCTCTTTCTCCCTCCCTCTCTCCCCCTCTTCCCCCTTTCTCCCTCCGGCTCCTCCCCCCCTCTCCATTTCTCCCTCTTTCTCTCTCCCTCCCTCTCTATCCCCCCTCTATCTCCATCTCTCCCACTCTCCCTCTCTCCCCCCTCTCTCTCCATCTCTTCCACCCTCCCTCCCCCTCCCCCTCCCTCTCTCTCCCCCCTCTCTCCATCTCTTCCACCTTTCTCCCTCTCTCCCTCCCTCTCTTCCTCCCTCCCTCTCTCTGCCCCCTCTCTCCCTCCCCCTCCCTCTCTCTCCCCCTCTCTCTGCCTCCTCCCTCTTTCTCCCTCCCTCTCTCCCCCTCTTCCCCCTTTCTCCCTCCGGCTCCTCCCCCCCTCTCCATTTC
This sequence comes from Rhabdophis nuchalis, assembly GCA_039707465.1. Lineage (NCBI taxonomy): Eukaryota > Metazoa > Chordata > Lepidosauria > Squamata > Natricidae > Rhabdophis > Rhabdophis nuchalis. The sequence continues at coordinate 410,799,254 of CM077643.1, forward strand.
TCCCTCTTTCTCTCTCCCTCCCTCTCTATCCCCCCTCTATCTCCATCTCTCCCACTCTCCCTCTCTCCCCCCTCTCTCTCCATCTCTTCCACCTTTCTCGCCCTCTCCCTCCCTCCCTCTTTTCCTCCCTCCCTCTCTCTGTCCCCCTCTCTCCCTCCCTCTCTCTGCCCCTCTCCCTCTCTCCCTCTCTTCCTCCCTCTTTCTTTCTCCCTCTCTCCCCCCCTTTCTCTCTCCCTCCCCCCCCTCTCCGAATCTCCCCCCCCTTCTCCCCCCTCCCTCCCTCCCTCCTTCTCTCCCCGCCTCCCTCCTTCTTTCCAAATGGCAGGAGCCCATCTTCGGAGGCAAGCATGAAGGCCCGCCGTCACCCCTGTCAAGCCAGGCGTGTGGAGAGGACCAGAACGCCTCTCCCTCCAAGCTGTCGAAGGAAGAGCTCATCCAGAGCATGGACCGGGTCGACCGCGAGATCGCCAAAGTGGAGCAGCAGATCCTCAAACTGAGGAAAAAACAGGTCAGCCATTGGCGGAGATCAGGAGCCTGAGATTGGAGGAAGCCAATCCAAATCGATAGGGCCGCCCAACTCATTCGCGTTGACTCCGGATGGCTTGGCCATGATGGAA
>CM077643.1:410804870-410810606 GCA_039707465.1 Rhabdophis nuchalis
GAATTATGGGTGTGGCACGCCCATGCACGACCCCCCTGCGCTCCCCCCGCTTTTGGCACGCGAGCCACAAAAGGTTTGCCATCCCTGGTATAGGTGGTACCTTGCTCAATAGTAGCAACTGTGAAAGGGATTCTTGGAGTCCTAGTAGACGACCATTGAAATAGGAGCCAGCCGTGGGCAGCAGCTGCCCAAAAAGCCAACCCAGTTCTAGGCTGCATCAACAGAGGGAGAGAATCAAGATCGCGTGAAGGTTAATACCACTTTTGTAATGCCTTGGGAAGGCCACACTTGGAATATTTGCATCCAGTTTTGGTCACCACGATGTAGAAAAGGTGTGGAGATTCTAGAAAGAGTGCAGAGAAGAGCAAGAATGAGGATGAGGGGACTGGAGGCTCAAACATATGAAGAACGGTTGCAGGAACTGGATATGTCTAGTTTAATGAAAGGAAGGACCAGGGGAGACATGAAAGCAGCCTTCCAGTATCTCAGGGGTTGCCCCAAAGAAGAGGGAGTCAAGCTATTCTCCAAGGCCCCTGAGGGCAGGACAAGAAGCAATGGGTGGAAACTAATCAAGAAGAGAAGCAACTTAGAACTGAGGAGAAACTTCCTGACAGTGAGAACAATTAATCAGTGGAACAGAAGTTGCCTCCAGAAGTTGTGAATGCCCCAACACTGACTTTGCTAGTCAGAAGGTCGCAAAAGGGGATCACGTGAGCCACTGGGAGAGTGCAGCCGTCGTAAATACGAGTCAGTTGCCAAGGCGCCTGAATTTTGATCACGTGACTCTGGGGAGGTTGTAAGTCTGAGAAACGGTCGTAAATCACATTTTTCAGCTCCTTTGTCACGTCGAACGGATCACGAAACGAGCTGTCGTAAATCCAAGGCTGCTTGTAGTCCTGGAGTTAAGCCCCCTTCATTTAGTGACCGTTTGAAAGTTCTTTTTTTTTTAAACAATTTTTATTTTTATTTTTGAACAAACACAAACAAATATAACAAAAAGCAAAAAACATAAACTCCATCTTCCATTACAAATTGTAGAAAATGGTGTCAGTTGGTTACAAACTGTGCATCTCTTCCATAGTCATATTCATATCAAATCACATATTTTAGTTCAAATATATTTATATATATTACAATTATTATACCTCAACCTTCATTTGACTATCTTGTTTCCAGCCATTGATAAAATTTATTCCAAATTTCATAGAATTGTTCACTGTCTTGCTCTCTAATTTCAAATGTTAATTTACTCATCTCTGCACATTCCATAATTTTATAAATAATTTCTTGCTGTGATGGTAATTTTTTGCAAAGACGATTCTGGCGGCTGTCAAAATATTCACAATGAGGTATTTCAAATTTTTGTCGAATGTTTCTAAAGTAAGTCCAAGCAGGAAGAGTTCGGGTTTGAAATCTATATGTTTTCCTGTTATTTTGTCCAACCATGTGTGGATCATACTCCAATAATTTTTGGCCTCCGAGCAAGTCCACCACATATGGTAGTAAGTACCAGGCGTCTGATGACATTTCCAACATTTGTGAGATTTGTTCTTACTCATTTTTGAGATTCTTGAGGGTGATAAGTTTGAAAGTTCTAGCGACACTGAAAACAGTGGCTTACGGCTGGTCCTCGTATTTACGACCGCAGCGGCATCCTCACGGTGATGTGATTCATGTAAACAACGCAACGATTCACTGGACAAACAGTGGCAGAAAAACCAGGCGCAAGTCATTTTGAGCTCCGTCTTGCTTAGCAACGTAAGATTCCTGTTACGGTCGTAAACTGAGGACGCCCCCCACCACCACCATCCATGAAGAAGATGGGATTTCTGAGGTTTTAGAAACGTTTATGTGAAATTCCAGATGAAAGATTGATTTCTCGTTTCCTGCATTGCAGAAAAAAGCCCAGGAAGCTCATAAGATTTTCGAAGGGCTGGGCCCCAAGGTGGAGCTGGTGAGTACGGCTACTACTACTACTACTACTACTACTACTACTACTATTACTAGTACTAGTACTCCCTTTTCTTTCCTTCTCTCTTCTCCTCCACTTCCTCCTCCTCCTCCTTTCTTTCTTACCTTCCTCATCTCTATATTTCTTCCTTCCATTTTATCTCAATCTTTTCCTTCCTTCCTTCCTTCCTTCCTTCCTTCCTTCCTTCCTTCCTCCCTCCCTCCCTCCCTCCCTCCCTCCCTCCCTCCCTCCCTCCTCCTCTTCCTTTTCTTTCTTATCTTCTTCATCTCTATTTTTCTTCCTTCAATTTTATCTCAATCTTTCCTTCCTTCCTTCCCTCCCTCCCTCCCTCCCTCCCTCCCTCCTCTTCCTCCTTTTCTTTCTTACCTTCCTCTTCTCTATTTTTCTTCTTTCTCTTCAGTTTACCTCAATCTTTTCCTTCCTTCCTTCCTTCCTTCCTTCCTTCCTTCCTTCCTTCCTTCCTTCCTTCCTTCCTTTCCTCCCTCCCTCCCTCCTCCTCCTCCTCCTCTTCCTTTTCTTTCTTATCTTCTTCATCTCTATTTTTCTTCTTTCTCTTCCAGTTTACTTCAATCTTTTCCTTCCTTCCTTCCTTCCTTCCTTCCTTCCTTCCTTCCTTCCTTCCTTCCTCCCTCCCTCCCTCCCTCCCTCCCTTCCTTCCTTCCTTCCTTCCTTCCTTCCTTCCTTCCCTCCCTCCCTTCCTCCTCCTCCTCTTCCTTTCCTTTCTTAACTTCTTCATCTCTATTTTTCTTCTTTCTCTTCCAGTTTACTTCAATCTTTTCCTTCCTTCCTCCCTCCCTCCCTCCCTCCCTTCCTTCCTTCCTTCCTTCCTTCCCTCCCTCCCTCCCTCCTCCTCTTCCTTTCCTTTCTTATCTTCTTCATCTCTATTTTTCTTCTTTCTCTTCCAGTTTACTTCAATCTTTTCCTTCCTTCCTTCCTTCCTTCCCTCCTTCCCTCCCTTCCTCCTCCTCCTCTTCCTTTCCTTTCTTATCTTCTTCATCTCTATTTTTCTTCTTTCTCTTCCAGTTTATTTCAATCTTTTCCTTCCTTCCTCCCTCCCTCCCTTCCTTTTCTTCCTTCCCTTCCAGTTTACCTCAATCTTTTCCTTCCTTCCTTCCCTCTTCCTCTCTTCTCCTCCCCTCCCCATCTCCTTTCTTCTTCTCCATTTTTCTTGCTTCTCTTCTTCTCCCCCCGTTTTCGACTTACGTGGGACCTCAAAGCAGCTCAGCCCCCGTCTCTTTTCTTGCAGCCTCTCTACAACCAGCCTTCCGACACTAAAGTGTACCATGAAAACATCAAAACGTAAGAAAATGTGGATAATATTTCCTTTCCAATCTTTTGTCCAAGCGGGTGATAAAATTTCTGCCTTATTTTATACTTATTCTTTTATGGACGGTGCTCGGTTTACAACCGTTTGTTTAGGGGCCAAAAAGAGCGAGTTAGGGCTGGTTTTTCACACTTACGACCATTGTAGCACCCCATGTTCACGGGAAGGAAATTCAGGCAGTTGGCAGCTGGCTTCTATTTACGACGGTCGCAGTGTCCCGGGGTCACGTGACCCCCTTTTGCGACCTTCAGACAAGCAGAGTCCATGGGGGCTGCCAACTTCACTTAACAACCGGGTAACTTAAGTTATCAGCTGCAGCGATTCGCTTAACGACGGTGGGAGGAAAGGTTGTAAAATGGGTGTTTAATCCCCATTTGTGGCCTTCAGACAAGAAAAGACTGTGGGGAGACCGGATTCGCTTAACAACCGGGTGACTTAAGTTATCAATTGCAGTGATTCGCTTAACGACGGTGGGAGGAAAGGTCGTAAAATGGGTGTTTAATCCCCACGTGGCCTTCAGACAAGAAAAGACTGTGGGGAGACCGGATTCGCTTAACAACCGGGTGACTTAAGTTATCAGTGATTCGCTTAACGACGGTGGCAGGAAAGGTCGTAAAATGGGCGTGTGATCCCCATTTGTGACCTTCGGACAAGCAGAGTCCACGGGGAGGCCAGATTCACTTAACCACTGGGTGACTAACACTTCCGCTGCAATGATTCACTTAACGACGGTGGGAGGAAAGGTTGTAAAATGGGTGTTTACTCCCCATTTGTGACCTTCGGACAAGAAAAGACTGTGGGGAGACTGGATTCACTTAACAACCGGGTGACTAACTTATCAGCTGCAGCAATTCGCTTAACGACGGTGGTAGGAAAGGTTGTAAAATGGGCTCAAAACTTACTTAACAAATGTCTCACTTAACCACAGAAATTTGGGCCTCCAAGGGACCTTGGAGGTCATCTAGTCCAACCCCCTGCCTAGGCAGGAAACCTTATACCGTTTCAGACAAATGGCTATCCAACATCTTCTTAAAGACTTGCAGTGTTGGGGCATTCACAACTTCTGGAGGCAACTTCTGTTCCACTGATTAATTGTCCTCACTGGCAGGAAATTCTTCCTCCAAGGTCCCTTCCAATTCTGTTATTTTATAGGAAGGAAGGAAGGAAGGAGGGAGGGAGGGAGGGAAGGAAGGAAGGAAAAGGGGGGAGGGAGAAGGATCAGGGTTTCCTGCCTAGGCAGGGGGTTGGACTAGAAGACCTCCAAGGTCCCTTCCAACTCTGTTATTTTATAGGAAGGAAGGAAGGAAGGAAGGAAGGAAGGAAGGAAGGAAGGAAGGAAGGAAGGAAAAGGGGGGAAGGAGGAAAGATCAGCGTTTCCTGCCTAGGCAGGGGATTGGAGTAGAAGACCTCCAAGGACCCTTCCAACTCTGTTATTTTATAGGGAGGGAGGGAGGAGGGAGGGAGGGAGGGAGGGAGGAAGGAAGGAAGGAAGGAAGGAAGGGAAAGGGGGAAGGAGGAAGGAGGAAGGATCAGGGTTTCCTGCCTAGGCAGGGGGTTGGAGTAGAAGACCTCCAAGGTCCCTTCCAACTCCGTTATTTTATAGGAAGGAAGGAAGGAAGGAAGGAAGGAAGGAAGGAAGGAAGGAAGGAAGGAAGGAAGGGAAAGGGGGAGGGAGGAAGGATCAGGGTTTCCTGCCTAGGCAGGGGGCTGGACTAGAAGACCTCCAAGGTCCCTTCCAACTCTGCTATTGCATTGTATTGTAAGGCGGATGCCGAAGATTAATTATTACTAGGGGTTTTTGGGGCAGGCAGGAGTTGAAGTGGGCGTGGCTTCTCCTTCTGCGCTCCCACAAACCTCCTGGACACTCGGATCAACACAACCTGTATTTTCTCTTCTCCCCCCCCTCCCCCCCTCCCCAAAAGCCCCTGTACTAAAATACTGTCGGAAGGAGGAAGGAGGGAAATTCCGGGTGGGAAATTCTGTCCCAGACGGGAGGAAAACTGGTCTCAGCTGTCTTGTTTCTGTGCCCCCCCTCTGCTCCCCCCTCCCCAAATCTCTTTTTAGGAACCAGGTGATGAGAAAGAAGCTGATTTTGTTTTTCAAGAGACGGAATCATGCCAGGAAACAAAGGGTAGGGGTGTATTCTTTCTTTCTTTCTTTCTTTCTTTCTTTCTTTCTTTTTCTTTCTTTCTTTCTTTCTTTCTTTCTTTCTCTCTTTCTTTCTCTCTCTCTCTGTCTCTCTGTTTCTTTCTTTCTTTCTCTCTTTCTTTCTCTTTCTCTCTCTCTCTCTCTGTCTCTCTGTTTCTTTGTTTCTTTCTCTCTCTCTCTCTTTCTCTTTCTCTATCTTTCTTTCGCTCTTTCTCTCTTTCTTTCTCTCTTTCTTTCTTTCTCTTTCTCTTTCTCTCTCTGTCTCTCTTTCTTTCGCTCTCTCTCTTTTTTT
>CM077643.1:410810706-410870706 GCA_039707465.1 Rhabdophis nuchalis
TCCCTCCCTCCCTCCCTCTCTCTCCTCTCTCCTCCCCCCTTCTCTTTCTCTCTCCCCCCTCTCTCTCCCCCTCTCGGTCTCTCTTTCTCTCTCCATCTCTCTCTTTCTCTCTCTCCCCGTCTCTCTCTCCCTCCCTCCCCCCACTCTCTCCCTCTCTCTCTTTCTCCTCCTCTTCTTCTCTCTCCCTCTCTCTCCCTCCCCCCTCTCTCTCAGCTTATGACTCATGGCCCTCTGTTTCCCCCTCTCCTCCTCTTCCTTCGCCTTGGATTTTTTTTTTCTTTAAATCCCTTATTTTTCTCCTTTTTTGTAAATCCTTTTCTCTCCCCCCCCCCCCCCCAACCCAGCCCTCCTTCCTGGGTGATTGATTTACCTCCTTTTTTTTTTCCCCTTTGGGCCCAAAGGCAGAGACGTTTTTGAAACACTGATTCACCATTGGGGGGTTTACCGTAAATCGGGAAGGAACAGAAGCTCAATTTCCAAAGCCTGGGGGGGGGTGGGGGGACTTTTTAGGTTGTTTTCTTCCAGATCTGATTTTGCTCAGTTTGAAGGTTCGTTTTTGCGGGGGGGGGGGGGGGGGGGAGGGAAAAACAACCCCCCAAAGCAAGTGGTGGGTTTAAATTTTCTAGAACCTACTCTGTAGGTGTGGCCTATTTTGTGGGCGTGGCTTGGCAGTCATGTGACAGGGTGGGAGTGGCCACCTTTTAAACTGGTGAAGCTCATTTAACAACGCTCTTGCTTAGCCACCAAAATTTTGGACTCAATTGTGATGATTCTTTCTTTCTTTCTTTTTCTTTCTTTCTTTCTTTCTTTCTTTCTTTCTTTCTTTCTTTCTTTCTTTCTTTCTTTCTTTCTTTCTTTCTTTCTTTCTTTCTTCCTTCCTTCCTTCCTTCCTTCCTTCCTTCCTTCCTTCCTTCCTTCCTTCCTTCCTTCCTTTCCTTTCCTTTCCTTTCCTTTCCTTTCGTTCCCGTTGGGTCACTGGCAGCGGCGGGCCAGATTTACTTCCAGGTACGCCAGTGGAACCCCTCTCACCGGTTCTCTAAATTTCACCAACCGGCTCTCGCGAGTAGGTGCGAGCCTGCAGAAACCCACCACTGCCCCAAAGTTCTTCTATTGCGTCCAACCCATATAAGTATTTGTGTCTCTTATTATCATGTTTCCCCTGGTCCTTCTCTTCATCAAACTAGACTGGGTAGCAGCCTTCCGATATCTCAGGGGTTGCCCCAAAGAAGAGGGAGTCAAGCTATTCTCCAAGGCACCTGAGGGCAGAACAAGAAGCAATGGGTGGAAACTAATCAAGGAGAGAAGCAACTTAGAACTAAGGAGAAAATTTCCTGACAGTTAGAACAATTAACCTCTGGAAACAGCTTGCCTCCAGAAGTTGTGAATGCCCCAACCCTGGAAGTCTTTAAGAGGATGTTAGACAGCCATTTGTCTGAAATGGTATAAGGTTCCTGCCCACGCAGGGGGTTGGACTAGAAGACCTACAAGGTCCCTTCCAACTCTGCTATTGTATTATTGTATTATATACACAAACATAATCGTATATCCTAACCGACTAGAAGAGAATATTGATAGCTCAAGGTTCTATGGTGGGGTCCTTGGAGCTCGTCGAGCTTGGTGGTTTACTTGTGGACGTTGCGTGACCGAACTAGGGAGCATCATCAGTTTTAGAAGGGAGGAGGAGGAGGACTGTGGGGGTCCTTGGTGCTCTCTGAGCCCTGGTGGTTTCCCTGCAGACGTTTCATGACCCAGCTAGGGAACGTCATCAGTGCTACTGTTGAAGGGAGTAAAGGAGGAGGAGGGAGGACTGTGGGGTCCTTCATGCTCTCTGAGCTGGGTGGTTTCCTTGTGAACGTTTCATGACCCAACTAGGTAACATCAACAGTGTCTGAAGGGAGTGGAGTTTGCAGAGAGGAGGAGGAGGAGGAAGGAGGCGTCCTTTGTGCTCTCTGGTTATTTCCTTGCAGACGTTTCGTGACCCAACTAGGGAACATCATCAGTGCTGGAAGAGAAGAGGAGGAGGAGGATGGGTGGGGGGGGGGGAGGGAAAAGGGGTCCCAAAGGACAACGATAAAGAGATTTCAAGCAGAGACTCTGCAGCCATTTGTCCGGAATGCCATAAGATCCTCTTGCTTGAGCCGGACGGGTTGGACTAGATGACCTCCGAGGTCCCTTCCAAACTCTTGTCATTCTGTCCTCCGTTGCACATCAGGCCTGCGTGGTTCGTGTCCAGCCGCACCGTTTTAATACAATACAATACAATACAATACAATACATAGCAGAGTTGGAAGGGACCTTGGAGGTCATCTAGTCCAACCCCCTGCGTGGGCAGGAACCTTATACCATTTCAGAACAAACGGCTATCCAACATCTTCTTAAAGACTTCCAGGGTTGGGGCATTTCACAACTTTCTGGAGGCAACTTCTGTTCCAAGAGGTTAATTGTTCTGACTGTCAGGAAATTCCTCCTTAGTTCTAAGTTGCTTCTCTCCTTGATTAGTTTCCACCCATTGCTTCTTGTCCTGCCCCCAGGTGCCTTGGAGAATAGTTTGACTCCCTCTTCTTTGGGGGCACCCTCTGAGATATCGGAACACTGCTATCATATCTCCCCTGGTCCTTCTCTTCGTCAAACTAGACATAACCAGTTTCCTTACAATACATAGCAGAGTTGGAAGGGACCTTGGAGGTCTTCTAGTCCAACCCCCTTGCCTAGGCAGAAACCCTATACCGTTTCAACAAATGCTCTCCAACCTCTTCTTAAAGACTTGCAGTCCTCTTCTCTTCTCTTCTCTCTCTTCTCTTCTTCTCTCTCTCTTCTCTTCTCTTCTCTTCTCTTCTCTTTCTCTTCTCTTCTCTTCCTCTCTCTTCTCTTCTCTTCTCTTCTCTTCTCTTCCTCTTCTCCTCTTCTTCTTCTCTTCTCTCTCCTCTCCTCTCCTCTCCTCTATTCTCTATTCTCTATTCTCTTCCCTTTCCTTCTTTCTTCTCTTCTCTCTTCATCCTCTCTTCTCTTCCCTTCCCTTCTCCCTTCTCTTCTATTCTCTAATTCTCATCTTCTCTCAACACAATACAATAGCAGAGTTGGAAGGGACCTTGGAGGTCTTCTAGTCCATCCCCCTGTCTAGGCAGGAAACCTATACCGTTTCAGACAATGGCTATCCAGCATCTTCTTAAAGACTTGCAGTCCTCTTCTGTTTCTCTCTCCTCTCCTCTCTCCTCTTATTCTCTTCCCTTTCCTTCTTCTTCTCTTCTCTCTTCTCTTCTCCTCTCTTCTCTTCTCTTCTCCCTTCTCTTCTCTTCTCTATTCTCATCTTCTCTCAACACAATACAATAGCAGAGTTTGGAAGGGACCTTGGAGGTCTTCTAGTCCAACCCCCTGCGTGGGCAGGAACCTTATACCATTTCAGACAAATGGCTATCTAACATCTCTTAAAGACTTCCCAGGGTTGGGGCATTCACACTTCTGGAGGCAACTTCTGTTCCAGAGGCAAGCTTGTTTTCCTCTCCCCCCCGCGGTTGGGCTGAAAAGGGGCAGGCGAGGACCAGGGGCAGAATTAGGTTGTGTCAGCCCAGGAGACGGCATGATCCAGCGCTAAGCCTCGGGTGCCGTCGGGTCAGCGGGCCGGCCGTTAAAACATTCTTGGCAAAAGGACACGGGATGACCTCGGGAGGGGTTCAGCTTCCACGTCTACCCGCCAGGATTGGAGGGGGGGGGGCAGGAAAGGCCTGGCTTGAGATGGGAGAAGGCGGTGCAGACGGAGGGGAGGGAGGAGGGGGGGGGGAGCTGTCTGGAATAAAGGCTTCTTTCCGCTTCCTCCAAATCTCCCGGATTTCCCAGAGGAGAATAATCCCCCCTAAAACCCCCCCCCCCTCCCGGGCGAGATTGCTCTCCAGATAAATCAATCCTGTTTTTTAAAAAAAAAAATTATTTTCTTTAAAATCGCCTTTGCCGTAGTAGGAAAAGCTCTGCTCCTGCGCCAATGAAACTTTTTTGTCTCGGAATAGGTAAATTCGCACGATGCCATGAAAATTTTTCATTGATTTGAATTGCTTTAATCTATCTATCTATCTCTAAATTTATCTATGTTGAATTGCCTTTAATCTATCTATCTATCTCTAAATTTTATCTATGGTCTATGTGTCTGTCTATCTGTCTATCTATATCTATCTATCTATCTATCTATCTATCTATCTATCTATCTATCTATCTATCTATCTATCTATCTCTATCTATCTATCTATCTATCTATCTATCTATCTATCTATCATCTATCTATCTATCACTAAATGTGTCTATCTGTCTCTGTCTGTCTGTCTGTCTTTCTATCTATCTATCTATCTATCTATCTATCTATCTATCTATCTATCTATCTATCTTTCTCTCTCTCTCTGTCTATTTATCACTATTATCTATCTATCTATTTATCTATCACTATCTATCTATCTATCTATCTATCACTCTATATCTATCTATCACTATATCTATCTATCTATCTATCTATCTATCTATCTATCTATCTATCTATCTATCTATCTATCTATCTATCTATCACTATTATTTATCTATCTATCACTCTCTCTCTCTGTCTATTTATCTATCACTATTATCTATCTATCTATTTATCTATCACTCTATCTATATCTATCTATCACTATATCTATCTATCTATCTATCTATCTATCTATCTATCTATCTATCTATCTATCTATCACTCTATCTATATCTATCTATCTATCTATCTATCTATCTATCTATCTATCTATCTATCTATCTATCTATCTATCTAAATGGCAAGGGACGCGGTGGCTCAGGGGCTAAGACGCTGAGCTTGTCAATCAGAAAGGTCAGCGGTTCGAATTTATTATTTATTCATTTTATTCGATTTCTAGACCGCCCCCTCTCCCCGAAGGGAATCCCTAGTGCCGCGTAACGGAGTGAGCTCCCGTCACTCGCCCCAGCTTCTGCCAAACCTAGCAGTTCGAAAGCATGTACAAAAATGCAATTAGAAAAAACAGGAGCCACCTGTGGTGGGAAGGGAACAGCGTTCCGTGCGCCTTGGGCATTTAGTCATGCCAGCCACATGACCACGGAGACGTCTTCGGACAGCGCTGGCTCTTCGGCTTTGAAACGGAGACGAGCAGCGCCCCCTAGAGTCTGGAGCGACTGGCACAGATGTGCGAGGGGAGCCACTGTGTCCCACACACTTAGGTTACAAGGGTCCGGTTTGATTTTATAAAGTCTTGACATTGGGGGAAGAACAGTGGTGGGTTTCTGCAGGCTCGCACCTACTCGCGAGAGCCGGTTGGTGAAATTTAGAGAACCGGTGAGAGGGGGTTCCACCGGCGTACCTGGAAGTAAATCTGGCCCGCCGCTGCTAGTGACCCAACAGGAAGGAAAGGAAAGGAAAGGGAGGAAAGAAAGAAAGAAAGAAAGAAAGAAAGAAAGAAAGAAAGAAAGAAAGAAAGAAAGAAAGAAAGAGAATTTATCATCACAATTGAGTCCAAAATTTTGGTTGCTAAGCAAGAGCGTTGTTTAAATGAGTTTCACCACATTTTAAAAGGTGGCCACTCCCACCCTGTCACATGACTACCAAGCCACGCCCCACAAAATAGGCCACACCTACAGAGTAGGTTCTAAAAAATTTGAAACCCACCACTGGGAAGAAGGTAGAAGATTTCCCCCCGAAACCTCCCCTCCCTACCCCAAATTTCTGAGAACTTAACCACCATGTCTGACCCAATGTTACGTCCCCCTTTTTGGCAGGGCTGGTGGAACACGGGCGCAACTGGGCGGCCATCGCCAAGATGGTGGGGACGAAGAGCGAAGCCCAGTGCAAGAACTTCTACTTCAACTACAAACGGAGGCACAATCTGGACAGCCTCCTTCAGCAATACAAGCAGAAGGTGAGAAGGGCAGATGGGTGAGGGGGAGTGGGATGAATTGGGGTGGGGGCTGCGCGGGAGATTAATTGGGGGTTGCCTGGAAAAAAATGGGAATGGGACATTTTCGGCCATCTTCATTCAGTGAGACCCCAGGAGCTTCCTGTACAGGGTCAAAGAATTTCATTCATTTATTTGTTCAGTCTTCCATTCCTTATTCCGCTATCCATTCATTATCCATCCGTTCATCCATCCATTCGTTTATTCATCCGTCCGTCTGTCTACCCATTTATTAATTCTCATTGATTCATCCATCCACTCTTTGTTTAGCTATCAGTTCAATCCTCCATCCATTCATTCATTGTCCATCCGTCCATCATCCAATTTTCCATCTATTCATTCTTCCATCCATCAATTCGTTCATCATTCATTAACCATTTATTTGTTAACCACCAATTCCATTTTATCCATCCATTCATTCATTATGATCCATTCATTAATTTGTCCATGCCTTCATTCATTTTGCCTCAATTCATTCTTCCATCAATTCATCCGTCCATCATTCTTTATCCATCTGTTCATCATCTGTCTATCTGTCCATCCATCCATTATGCATTCATTCATTCATCATTTATCCATGCATTCATTCATTTCCCATCATTTCATTCTTCCATCCATCAATTCTTCCCTCATTCTTTATCCATTAATTTTGTTATCTTTCCATTCAGTATTTATCCATCCATTCGTTCATCATCCATCCATCATCCATTATTTATCCATGCCATCATTCATTTTACATCAGTTCATTCTTCCATCCATCCATTTATTCATCTATATTCCTTATCCAATTGTTCGTTTATCATCTGTCCATCCATTATTATTTATTTATTTATTTATCCCATGCATTCATTCATTTTCCATCATTTCATTCTTCTACCCATCGCCGCCCTGAGTCCTTTTTTAGGAGAAGGGCGGGGTATAAATTGGAAATAAATAAATAAATTCATCCATCCATCATTCATTATCAATTCATTTGTTATCTTTCCATTCAGTATTTATCCATCCATTCGTTCATCATCCATCCATCATCCATTATTTATCCATGCCATCATTCATTTTATATCAGTTCATTCTTCCATCCATCCCTCTATCCTTTCATTATCCATTCACACCTTATTCATCCATTCATTATTTATCCATGCCTTCATTCATTTTACATCAATTCATTTCTTCCATCCATCCATCCATTTATTCATCTATATTCATTATCCATCTGTTCATTTATCATCTGTCCATCCATTATTATTTATTTATTTATTGATCCATGCATTCATTCATTTTCCATCATTTCATTCTTTCACCCATCAATTCATCCATCCCTCATTCTTTATCCATTCATTTGTTATCTTTCCATTCAGTATTTATCCATCCATTTGTTCATCATCTGTCCATCCATCCATTATTCATTCATTCATTATTCATTCATCCATTCATTCATTTTCCATCATTTCATTCTTCCATCCATCAATTCTTCCATCCCTCATTCTTTATCCATTCATTTGTTATCTTTCCATTCAGTATTTATCCATCCATTCGTTCATCATCTGTCCATCCATCCATTATTCATTCATTCATTATTCATTCATCCATTCATTCATTTTCCATCATTTCATTCTTCCATCCATCAATTCTTCCATCCCTCATTCTTTATCCATTCATTTGTTATCTTTCCATTCAGTATTTCTCCATCCATTCGTTCATCATCCATCCGTCATCCATTATTTATCCATGCTGTCATTCATTTTACATCAGTTCATTCTTCCATCCATCCCTCTATCCTTTCATTATCCATTCACACGTTATCCATCCATTCATTATTTATCCATGCCTTCATTCATTTTACATCAATTCATTCTTCCATCCATCCATTTATTCATCTATATTCATTATCCATCTGTTCGTTTATCATCTGTCCATCCATTATTATTTATTTATTGATCCATGCATTCATTCATTTTCCATCATTTCATTCTTCCACTCGTCAATTCATCCATCCATCATTCATTATCCGTTCATTTGTTAGCCATCCATTCAATATTTATCCATCCATTTGTTCATGATCTGTCCATCCATCTATTATTCATCCATTCATTCATTCTTCCAATCAATTCATCCATCCATCATTCTTTATCCATTCATTTGTTAACTTTCCATTCAGTATTTATCCATCCATTCGTTCATCATCCATCTATCATCCATTATTTATCCATGCCGTCATTCATTTTACATCAGTTCATTCTTCCATCCATCCCTCTATCCTTTCGTTATCCATTCACACTATCCATCCATTCATTATTTATCCATGCCTTCATTCATTTTTACATCAATTCATTCTTCCATCCATCCATTTATTCATCTATATTCATTATCCATCTGTTCATTTATCATCTGTCCATCCATTATTCAATCATTCATTATTCATTCATCCATTCATTCATTTTCCATCCATTCATTCTTCCAATCAATTCATCCATCCCTCATTCTTTATCCATTCATTTGTTATCTTTCCATTCAGTATTTCTCCATCCATTCGTTCATCATCCATCCATCATCCATTACTTATCCATGCTGTCATTTTCCATTAGTTCATTCTTCCACCCATCCATTCATTATCCATTCACTCGTTATCCATCCATTTGTTATTTATCGCAGGGTCTAGTTTAATCTATTTTAATTGTATTTATGCTTGTTGGTTCTATGTATGTACAGTAATCCCCTCGTTTTCCGCGGCTTCATTTTCCGCGGATTCAGTGCTTCGCGGGTTTTTCAATAGCAAAAAAATGCATCAGTAGGAGGTAAGCGCCCCCTAGTGCTTGCTTTCCACCAACTCAAGTTTCCAGTATAGATATACAGAATCCTACTTCGCGGTTTTCAGTTTTCCGCGGAAGGGTCCGGTCCCGATTAACCGCGGAAAAACGAGGGATTACTGTATTTTTAAATTCCCTGTGCACCGCCTCGAGTCCCTTCGGGGAGAGAGAGTGGTTTTATTAATAATAATAATAATAATAATAATAATAATAATAATAATAATAATAATAATAATAATAATAATAGTTATTATTATTAACTGTTCATTCATTGTCCATCCATCCAATTTGTATGGCCATCCATCTCAGACCAGTGTGTCCGGTTCTCAAGACAGCCATGCACTGCTTCGCATTGACCATGGTCGTCGTATCCCAGGGCCACACGATCCCCTGTTGGCGACCTTCAAACCACCAATGCCAAAAGGGGTGGGTGGGTGGGGAGCCAGATTCACTCAACAACTGTGTGACTCACTTTAACTACAGCTGCAGTGATTCACTTAACGTCTGCGGGAAGAAAACTTGCAAAACAGGACAAAAGCCGCTGCAACGTTTTGGGGGGGTTCCCTTGCGGTCGTAAGTCGAGGACTTAGCCTGCATAAGGCAGAAGTCACACTGTCCTCTTCCTTTCCCCAGTCTTCTCGAAGGCCGCGCGAGGAACGGGAAGTGTCGCAGTGCGAGAGCATAGCGTCCACCGTTTCCGCGCAGGAGGACGAAGACATCGGAGGTCTCCAACGAGGAAGAGAATCCAGAAGACAGTGAAGGTGGGCTTAGAACTGGGCTGTCAAACTCAATTTCATCGAGGGCCGCATCCGGGCTGCGGTTGACCTCTGGGGGGGGCAGGGGAGCGTGGCTGACTGGGTGGGCGTGGCCATCTTGACATCAACCAGGTGTGGCTGACTGGATGGGCACAGCCAGATTGGCGCTGGGTTTGGCTGACTGGGTTGGTGTGGCCAGCTTGACACCACTTACTGGGTGTATCTGATTGGGTGGGCATGGCCAGCTTAACACTACCCACCGGGTGTGGCCGATGGGGTGGGTGTGGCTATCTTGATGTCACTCACTGGGTGTGGCTAACTGGTGGGCATGGCCAGCTTGACGCCACTCCAGTGTGGCTGACTGTGTGGGCGTGGCCAGCTAGACAACACTGGGTATGGTCGACTGGGTGGGCGTGGCCAGCTGGGACACTCACTGGGTATGGTCGACTGCGAGGGCGTGGCCAGCTAGACACCACTCCAAGTGTGGCTGACTGGGTGGGCATGGCAATCTTGACATCAACCAGGTGTGGCTGACTGGGGGGACCGGGACATATTGACGCCACTCACTGGGTATGGTCGGCTGGGTGGGCGTGGCCAGCTAGACACCACTCACTGGGTATGGTTGACTGGGTGGGCGTGGCCAGCTAGACACCACTCCAAGTGTGGCTGACTGGGTGGGCATGGCAATCTTGACATCAACCAGGTGTAGCTGACTGGGGGGGGCGGGGCCAGCTAGACACCACTCACTGGGTATGGTCGGCTGGGTGGGCGTGGCCAGCTAGACACCACTCACTGGATATGGTCGACTGGTGGGCGTGGCCAGCTAGGCACCACGCACTGAGTATGGTCGACTGGGTGGGCGTGGCCAACTAGACACCACTCACTGAGTATGGTCGACTGGGTGGGTGTGGCCAGCTAGACACCACTCACTGAGTATGGTCGGCTGGGTGGGCGTGGCCAGCTAGACACCAGTCACTGGGTGTGGTCGGCTGGGTGGGCGTGGCCAGCTAGACACCAGTCACTGGGTGTGGTCGGCTGGGTGGGCGTGGCCAGCTAGACACCAGTCACTGAGTATGGTCGACTGGGTGGGTGTGGCCAGCTAGACACCACTCACTGAGTATGGTCGACTGGGTGGGTGTGGCCAGATAGACACCAGTCACTGAGTATGGTCGGCTGGGTGGGCGTGGCCAGCTAGACACCAGTCACTGGGTGTGGTCGGCTGGGTGGGCGTGGCCAGCTAGACACCAGTCACTGGGTGTGGTCGGCTGGGTGGGCGTGGCCAGCTAGACACCAGTCACTGAGTATGGTCGACTGGGTGGGTGTGGCCAGCTAGACACCACTCACTGAGTATGGTCGACTGGGTGGGCGTGGCCAACTAGACACCACTCACTGAGTATGGTCGACTGGGTGGGCGTGGCCAGCTAGACACCAGTCACTGGGTGTGGTCGGCTGGGTGGGCGTGGCCAGCTAGACACCAGTCACTGGGTGTGGTCGGCTGGGTGGGCGTGGCCAGCTAGACACCAGTCACTGAGTATGGTCGACTGGGTGGGCGTGGCCAACTAGACACCACTCACTGAGTATGGTCGACTGGGTGGGTGTGGCCAGCTAGACACCACTCACTGAGTATGGTCGGCTGGGTGGGCGTGGCCAGCTAGACACCAGTCACTGGGTGTGGTCGGCTGGGTGGGCGTGGCCAGCTAGACACCAGTCACTGGGTGTGGTCGGCTGGGTGGGCGTGGCCAGCTAGACACCAGTCACTGAGTATGGTCGGCTGGGTGGGCGTGGCCAGCTAGACACCAGTCACTGAGTATGGTCGGCTGGGTGGGCGTGGCCAGATAGACACCAGTCACTGAGTATGGTCGGCTGGGTGGGCGTGGCCAGCTAGACAACACTCACTGGGTGTGGTCGGCTGGGTGGGCGTGGCCAGCTAGGCACCAGTCACTGGGTGTGGTCGGCTGGGTGGGCGTGGCCAGCTAGGCACCACTCACTGAGTATGGTCGGCTGGGTGGGTGTCATAAGGAAATAAGGTTTGTTTGAAATGAAGAAAATATTCCTTGGAGGTTTTTAAGAAGACAACTAAAGAACCCTTTGTCTGAAATGGTCTGTCAGGGTTCCAAGTAATATACTCATAGCAAAGGAAACTTCGAGGCCGATAGGTTCCTCAAAGAACAGTTTGATTGGTCATATCATATTGACACATGGTGGTGAAAACCGGCTCTGAATATCCCTGCGGTTTTCATCTAATTAAAACTTTTCCCCCCTTTTCCAAACCTATCAGCCATACGGTCCAATCAAGGTGCCACCTGGTTGCCTGGTAACTTTACTCCTCCTTTCTCCCACCAGCTGTGGAAATGACCTTGGTTCCCAAGGGGGAAGTATTTTGCTTTGGCTACCAAACCCCAACTCTCTCTCTCTACTGCCCCCTCCCTATCCTTCAGTCTCCAGCATAGCAACCCTGAAGCCTCAAAATGGCCATGACCGCTTCCCGGATTGGCAATAAGGTCTCCTGCTTGTGCAGGGGGCTGGACTAGAAGACCTCCAAGGTACCTTCCTGTTATTCCCTTATTCTTCAATAGCAGTAACTGTGAAAGGGATCTTGGAGTCCTAGTGGACAACCATTTAAATATGAGTCAGCCGTGGGCAGCAGCTGCCCAAAAAAGCCAACACAATTCTAGGCTGCATCAACAGAGGGAGAGAATCAAGATCACGTGAAGTGTTAATACCACTTTACAAGGCCTTGGGAAGGCCACACTTGGAATATTTTGCATCCAGTTTTGGTCGCCACAATGTAGAAAAGACGTGGAGACTCTAGAAAGAGTGCAGAGAAGAGCAACCAGGATGATGAGGGGACTGGAGACTAAAACAGATGAAGAACGGTTGCAGGAATTGGGTTTTGTCTAGTTTAATAAAAAGAAGGACCAGGGGAGACAGGATAGCAGTGTTCCAATCTCTCAGGGGTTGCCCCAAAGAAGAGGGAGTCAAGCTATTCTCCAAGGCACCTGAGGGCAGAACAACAAGCAATATGTGGACACTAATCAAGGAGAGAAGCAACTTAGAACTAAGGAGAAATTTCCTGACAGTGTGAACAATCAATCAGTGGAACAGAAGTTGCCTCCAGAAGTTGTGAATGCCCCAACACTAGAAGTCTTCAATAAGATGTTGGATAGCCATTTGTCTGAAATGGTATAGGGCTCCCTGCCCTAGGCAGGGAGTTGGACTAGATGACCTCCAAGGTCCCTTCCAACTCTGCTATTGTATTATTGAATGCTCCAACACTACAAGTCTTTAAGGAGATGTTGGATAGCCATTTGTCTCAAACGGTAATAGGGCTCCCTGCCTAGGCAGGGAGTTTGGACTAGATGACCTCCAAGGTCCCTTCCAGCTCTGTTATTTTATAGGAAGGAAGGAAGGAAGGAAGGAGGAAGGAAAGGAAGGAAGGAAGGAGAAAGAAACTGGAAGGGAAAGAGGAGGGAGGGAGGGAGGGAGAGGGACCAGGGTTTTCCTGCCTAGGCAGGGCGTTGGACTAGATGACCTCCAAGGTCCCTTCCAGCTCTGTTATTTTATAGGAAGGAAGGAAGGAGGGAGGGAAGGAAGGAGGAAGGAAGGAAGGAAGAAAGGAAGGAAGGAAGGAAGGATGGAAGGAAGGAAGGAGAAAGAAAATGGAAGGGAAGGGAAAGAGGAGGGAGGGAGAGAGGACCAGAGTTTCCTGCCTAGGCAGGGGGTTGGACTAGAAGACCTCCAAGGTCCCTTCCAACTCTGCTATTGTATTGTATTGTATTCCCGGGGCTTAACGCTCAACTTAATGCCTTTCCAGGTGCCGAAAACAGCTCCGATACGGAAAGCGCCCCTCTCCTTCCCCGACGGAGACTTCCAAACCTTTAGAGGATGCCCCTCCAGACAGCATCTCCTCCCAGATGACCGCCGAGGCGGCGGCCGAGCAGGACTCTGCCATCAAACCAGCCCCCAGCGCCTCTCCTCCCCCAGCAGCCCCCGGCGCGAAGCCGCCGGAGAGCGAAGGGGTCGAGCTGCAGGTGAAGGAAGAAGCCAAATCGGAGGTGGAGGAGATGATGGAGACCGACAGCCGGATCTCCCTGGCGGACACCAAGCCCGTCCTCAGCCTGGTGGCCGGCGCCAAACTGGAGCCGTGGAGATGGACACCAAGCCGCCCTTAGACATTCAGGTCAAGGTGGAGGACGAGGTCAAGGAGCGGGAGGAGGAGGAGGGGCTGAAGGAGAAGCCGGAGCCAGACGGGGGGGACTTCGGCTCCGGTCACCCGGCCAACGTCCAGCGGATGGAGCCCAGTTCCGACAATGACTCCAGCGCCACTTGCAGTGCTGATGAAGAGGTGGACGGCGAGCCCGAGAGGCAGAGGTGAGATGAGGTTTTTTTATTAGGTTTTAGGTGGTGGTGTTTTTTTTAAACTTTTTATTTTTAACATAAAAACAAGTAAAAAACATTGTTCGTCTCACTGAAATTCAAGGGTGAAAAGAAGAAGGTTCTACATTTAGGCAAGAAAAACGAAATGCAAAGGTACAGTATAGGTGGGACCTTGCTCAATAGCAGTAACTGTGAAAGGGATCTTGGAGTCCTAGTGGACGACCATTTAAATAGGAGCCAGCAGTGTGCAGCAGCTGCCCAAAAAGCCAACCCAGTTGTAGGCTGCATCAACAGAGGGAGAGAATCAAGATCCTGTGAAGGGTTAATACCACTTTATAAGGCCTTGGGAAGGCCACACTTGGAATATTTGCATCCAGTTTTGGTCACCACGATGTAGAAAAAGACGTGGAGACTCTGGAAAGAGTGCAGAGAAGAGCAAGAAAGAGGATTAGGGGACTGGAGGCTGAAACATGTGAAGAACGGTTGCAGGAACTGGGTAGGTCTAGTTTAATGAAAAGAAGGACCAGGGGAGACAGGATACCAGTCTTCCAATATCTCAGGGGTTGCCCCAAAGAAGAGGGAGTCAAGTTTATTGGACCCGTGTCCCTCCTGGCTTGTACTGGCATCCTGGGAGATGACACGAGGCTGGCTCCAGGGCATTGTCAACGCATCTTTGAGTGAGGGGTCCTTGCCTGCCGTCTTGAAAAGAGGCGGTAATGAGGCCCCTCCTCAAGAAGCCGTTCCTGGATCCAGCATTATTAGAGAACTATCGTCCGGTCTCCAACCTTCACTTTTTGGCGAAGGTTGTTGAGAGTGTGGTGGCTCAAACAGTTTCCGCGACACCTGGAGGAAATTGATTATCTAGACCCGCGCCAGTCCGGCTTCCGACCCGGTCACAGCACCGAGACGGCATTGGTTGCGTTGGTAGATGATCTCTGGAGGGCGCGGGATAGAGGACATTCCTCTATCCTAGTCCTGTTAGACCTGTCAGCGGTTTTTGATACCATCGACCATGGTATCCTATTGCACCGACTGGGGGGGTTGGGGCTGGGAGGCACCGTTTTGCAGTGGTTCTCGTCCTATCTCTCTGGTCGGTCGCAATATGTGTTGGCAGGGGGGCAGAGGTCGGCCTCGAGACCCCTCCTATGCGGGGTTCCTCAGGGGTCGGTCCTCTCGCCCCTCCTATTCAACACATATATGAAGCCGCTGGGTGAGATCATTCGTGTTTTGGGGTGGAGTACCATCTGTACGCTGATGACACTCAGCTGTACATATCCACCCCAGACCACCCAACGATGCCGCCGAGGTTATGTCCCGGTGTTTGGAGGCCATACGGATCTGGATGGATAGTAACAAACTCAAGCTCAACCCGTCCAAGACTGAGTGGCTGTGGCTTCCGGCACCCCGGTTCAGCCAGATTACGCCAACTCTGGCCATTGGGGGCGAACTTTTTTTATTGATTTTGTATGTATTTTAAAATTCCTGTGCGCCGCCCTGGGTCCGTTTGGAGAAGGGCGGGGTATAAATTTAATAAAATAAATAATAAAATAAAAATATAAGACGCACCCTTTCCCCCCAAAACAAGAGGGTGAAATCTGGGTGCGTCTTATACACGGAACGCAGCTTTTTTTTTTTTTTTTGGCCTCCTGAAACTCCCCCACCACCCCCCACCCGACCCCGCTTCGCCAAAATGGCCATGCATTGCCTTTAGGAGGCTTCCAGAGTGCTCCTGGGGCTGGGGAGGGCAGAATGAGCGGAAAGTGGGCCTTTTCTTTGCTCTTTTTTTGGGGGGGGGGGCCTCCCCGCGGAGCACTTTGCAGGCCTCTCAAACTGTGCATGCCCCATTTCCCACAAAAAGCGAGGCCTGCAGAGTGCAAAAAATAAAATCAAGACATTAGTTCACCTCTCCAAAACCTTGGTGCGTCTTATACGCTGGAAAATACGGTCAATGAGTACATGGAGGAGGAGGAGGAACCAGGGGGCTTGCCTCCACAACCCAACCTGGTAGGACAGGTTACAAGGTAGCCCTGAACGGTTAACAACGGTTCGTTTAGTGACCCTTCGAGGTGTCAACGGGAAAAAATAATAATCCAGATTTCCTAAAGGGGGTGGATCACCCACCCACCAGTGGTGGGTTTCAAATTTTTTAGAACCTACTCTGTAGGTGTGGCCTATTTTGTGGGTGTGGCTTGGCAGTCATGTGACAGGGTGGGAGTGGCCACCTTTTAAAAATGTGGTGAAAGTCATTTAACAACGCTCTTGCTTAGCAACCAAAATTTTGGACTGAATTGTGATGACTGAATCTGCGGGATCGGATCCTGCCTCATACATCCTCACGGCCGATTCGCTCCCACAGAGAGGGACTTCTCCGGGTGCCGTCCACTAGACTTTGTCAGCGGGCGACGCCCAGGGGAAGGGCTCTCTCTGTGGCGGGCCCGGCCCCTGGAACGACCTTCCCCCGATATTAGAACGACCACGGACCTCCGCTCCTTCCATCTTAAATTAAAAACTCACTTTTTCTGTCTGGCCGGCCTGGGGTAGTCTCCCTGTCTTGGGGTTTTATTGGGTAGCTTTTAGTTTTTAGTTTTATGGGAATTTTAGCACGGGTTAAGTTTAATTTGGTTTTAGAACTGTTTGTATTTTTTACTGTTTTTATTCTGCCTGTGCACCGCCCCGAGTCCCCATGGGGAGAGGGAGCGGTTTATAAGTATTAAAATTATTATTATTATTATTATTATGATAAATTCTTTCTTTCTTTCTTTCTTTCTTTCTTTCTTTCTTTCTTTCTTTCCTTCCTTCCTTCCTTCCTTCCTTCCTTCCTTCCTTTCCTTCCTTCCTTCCTATCCTTCCTTCCCTTCCTTCCTTCCTTTCCTTCCCTCCCTCCCTCCCTCCCTCCCTCCCTCCCTCCCTCCCTCCCTCCCTCCTTCTTCCCTTCCCTTCCCTTCCCTTCCCTTCCCTTCCCTTCCCTTCCCTTCCCTTCCCTTCCCTTCCCTTCCCTTCCCTTCCCTTCCCTTCCCTTTCTTTCTTTCTTTCTTTCTTTCTTTCTTTCTTTCTTTCTTTCTTTCTTTCTTTCTTCCTTCCTTCCTTCCTTCCTTCCTTCCTTCCTTCCTTCCTTCCTTCCTTCCCTCCTTCCTTCCTTCCTTTCTTCCTTTCCTTTCCTTTCCTTTCCTTTCCTTCCCATTGGGTCACTGGCAGCGGCGGGCCAGATTTACTTCCAGGTACACCGGTGGAACTCCCTCTCACCGGTTCTCTAAATTTCACCAACCGGCTCTCGCGAGTAGGTGCGAGCCTGCAGAAACCCACCACTGCCACCCACCCACCCACCCCTGCTATGTAGGACGTCCACATGGTTGTCGTTGTGGTAGTCATCTTCTGCAGGCATCCTGCCCTCCCTCGTTTGCTTCCCCCCCCCCCCTTGTCCTGTGGCCATGGCGCTGCTCACGGAGGGTGACGGTGTGTAATGGAAAGTTTCCCCTGGCCTTGGACGCCCTCCAGGCCAGGATTAGGGCTGGCCTTGTCCTGAAGCCCCTGCGAAATGTCAGAGGGATCAGGTTACTCACCTTCCCCTCCCTCTCTCTTTTTTATAATCTCTCTCTCTCTCTCTCTCTCTCTCTCTCTCTCTCTCTCTCTCTCTCTCTCTCTCTCTCTCTCTCTGTGTGTGTGTGTGTTGTTGGAAAAGGGTATTTGCAAGCACAGCCTCGCTTTCTCTTTCTCTCTTCTTCTTCGCTCCCTTTCTCTCGTTCTCTCTCTTCTCTTTCTCTCTCTTTCTCTCTCTCTCTTTACCTCTCTCTCTCTTCTCCATCTCTCTCTTTCTCTCTCCTTCCCTCTCTCTTTCCCTATATTCTCCATCTCTCTTTCTCTTTCCCCCCTCTCCTTCATCTCTCTCTTTCCCTCTCTCTTCTCCATCTCTCTTTCTCTCTCTTTCCCTCTCTTTCCCTCCCTCTCTCTCTTCTCCATCTCTCTTTCTCTCTCCCTCTCTCTCTCTTCTCCCTCTCTCTCTTTCTCTCTCTTTCCCTCTCTCTTTCCCTATATTCTCCATCTCCCTTTCTCTCTTTTTCCCCCCTCTCCTCCATCTCTCTCTTTCCCTCTCTCTTCTCCATCTCTCTTTCTCTCTCTTTCCCTCTCTTTCCCTCCCTCTCTCTCTTCTCCCTCTCTCTCTCTTTCTCTCTCTCTCTCTCTTCTCCCTCTCTTCTCTCTTTGCCATCTCTCTCTTTCTCTCTCTTTCCCCCACTCTCTCTTCTCCATCTCTCTCTTTCTCTCTCTCCCTTTCTCTCTTTCCCCCCTCTCTCTTCTCCATCTCTCTCTTTCTCTCTCCCTCTCTTTCTGTCTTCTCCCACTGTATCTCTGTCTTTCTCTGTCTTTCTCTTCTCTCTCTCTGTGTGTCTTTCTCCCCGTTTTTCTCTTTTTCTTACCACTCTCTTTTCTCCCTCTTTTCTCCTCTCTCTTTTTCACTCTCTTTCTTTCTCTCTTTTTCTTCTCTCTTTCTGTCTTTCTCTTTCTCCCCATTTTTCTCTTTCTTTCTTTTCTCTCTTTTCTCTCTCCCTATTTTCTCTCTCTTTTTCTCTTTCCCTTATCTCTTTCTTTCTCCCCATTTTTCTTTCTTTCTTTTTTCTCTTTCTCTTTTCTCCTCCCTTTCTGTTATTCATTCTCTTTCATTTCTCTGACATTCTCTTTCTCCCCGTTTTGCTCTTTCTTTTTATCTCTCTCTTTTCTGTCTCCTTCTTTTCTCTCTTTCACTCTCTTTTTCTCTTTCTCTCTTTCTCTGTCTTTCTCCCCGTTTTTCTTTCTTTCTTTTTCTCTGTCTCTCTCTTCTCTCTCTCTTTCTCCCTCTCTCTCTTCTCCCTCTGTGTCTTTTTTTCTTCTCTCTTTCTTTCTCTGTATCTTTCTCTGTGTGTCTTTCTTTTCTCTCTTTCTCTCTTTTCTCTCTCTCTTATCCCCCCTCTCTCTTCTCCCTCTGTGTCTTTTTTTCTTCTCTCTTTCTCCTCTTTGTCTCTCTCTGCCTTTCCTTTCTACCCATTTTTCTCTTTCTTTCTTTTATCTGTCTTTCTCTTCTCTGTCTTTCTCTTTCTTCCCCTGTTTTATCTTTCTTTTATCTCTCTGCCTTTCTCTTTTTTGTCTCCCTCTTTTCTCTTCTTTCTCTGTTTTTCACTCTCTCTCTGTCTTTCCCTTCTTTGTCTTTCCCTCTTTCTCCCCGTTTTTTTCTCTCTCTTCTCTCTCTTCTCTTTGTTTTTTTCTCTTTCTCTTTCTCTGTGTGTGCCTTTCTCTTCTCTCTGTCTTTCCACCTCTCTTTCTCTGTCTCTCTCTTTCTCTCTCTTCTCCCCATTTCCTTCTTTCTTTCTCTCTCTTCTTTGTTTTTTTCTCTTTCTCTTTCTCTGTGTGTGCCTTTCTCTTCTCTCTGTCTTTCCACCTCTCTTTCTCTGTCTCTCTCTTTCTCTCTCTTCTCCCCATTTCCTTCTTTCTTTCTCTCTCTTCTGTTTTTTTCTCTTTCTCTTTCTCTGTGTGTGCCTTTCTCTTCTCTCTGTCTTTCCACCTCTCTTTCTCTGTCTCTCTCTTTCTCTCTCTTCTCCCCATTTCCTTCTTTCTTTCTCTCTCTTCTTTGTTTTTTTCTCTTTCTCTTTCTCTGTGTGTGCCTTTCTCTTCTCTCTGTCTTTCCACCTCTCTTTCTCTGTCTCTCTCTTTCTCTCTCTTCTCCCCATTTCCTTCTTTCTTTCTCTCTCTTCTGTTTTTTTCTCTTTCTCTTTCTCTGTGTGTGCCTTTCTCTTCTCTCTGTCTTTCCACCTCTCTTTCTCTGTCTCTCTCTTTCTCTCTCTTCTCCCCATTTCCTTCTTTCTTTCTCTCTCTTCTTTGTTTTTTTCTCTTTCTCTTTCTCTGTGTGTGCCTTTCTCTTCTCTCTGTCTTTCCCCTCTCTCTCTCTCTCTCTCTCTTTCTCTCTTCTTCCTTTGAGAGGAAGATCCCTTTCCTGCAAAGATCTGAACCGCAAATTGGTTTGCACTCAGTTGTTGTCCACAACAGAGAGATTTGTGTGGCTCGGGGGACTGCCACGTGGGGTGTGGTTGTGTACTCCATGAGCCACAAAAGGCGTCTTTTAAAAGAAAAGCAGCGGAAGAGGGCAGGAACCTCCCTGCCTGCTTCTCCTTTTTCTGCCCGTTTGCAAATAGGTATTTATTCGTATAAGAAAATTGATTCAGGTGCCCAGTTGGTGAGTCCAGGCAGCTTAGAGAAATAAAAAAATCCCAGCACAACCCCCCCCCACACACACACCTCCCTGGCCACAACAATCCCACTGACCACGTACAGGTCATCCTCGACCTACGACCACAATTGACGCCCAAACCTCCGTTGCTAAGTGAGACATCGGTCAAGTGACTTTTATCCCCTCTTGCGACCTTTCTTGCTGCCGTTGTTAAGTGACTCGCTGCGGTTCTTAAGTGAGTGACATGGTCGTTAAGTGAATCTGGCGTCCCCGTTGACCCTGCTCATCGGAAGGACGCAAAAGGGGATCGGGTGACACCCCACCCCCCCAAGGACCCTGCAATCCGTCGTAAACACGAATCCGTCGCCAAACCTCGGACGTTTGATCGCGCGACCAAGGGGAAGCTGCAACAGTCGTTAAGTGTGAACAATAGTGACCGTTCAATGTTGCGAGGGTGATGAAAAAGTGACTTGCGACCATTTTTCACGCTTATCGACCATTTTTCACACTTAACGACCATTGCAGGATTCCCCCACGGTCACATGATTAACTCTCCAACGCCTGTCGGTGACTCATATTTATATCCTGGGAGTCACCCAATCCCCTTTTACGACAAGCAAAATCAACCGGGAAGCTAGATTCACTTAACGACCGTGTCACTTAACTTCAGAACTGCAGCGATTCACTTAACAACTGCGGCAAGAAAGATCGCAAGATGGGCTAAAAGTCACTTGACCAGTGTTCTCACTTAGCAACGGAAATTTGGGGCTTAACAACCACGTTGCTGACTTTTAACAGCTGCCATGATTCATTTAACCACCGTGGCAAGAAATGGTCGTAGAATGGGGCAGGACTCGCTTAACAAACGTCTCGCTTCTACAACAGGCATTTTGGGCCCAACTCACTCATGGTGACATGACCTTTCCTGGAATGGAGAACCGAATTGTTCCCTTTCGACCTCAGAATTTCTTAAATATCTACCGTACTTTTCAGGGTATAAGACATACTTTTTTCACCCCCTAAAAGAAGTTGGAAATAATAATATGTCAAACATTCGAAATACACCGAATATGGCCATTTTTGGACTCCCAAAACCCGGCTCTACGGGTTCCGTTTTTGAAAAAAAAAAAAAAGGGGGGACACGACAAGGGATTGGGAGGCCTACAGAATACTCCTGGGGCGGGGAGGGCAAAAATGACCGTATTTTTCAGACTATAAGACGCATCGGTGTATAAGACGTACCAAGATTTTAAAGAGGTATAAGTAAGAAAAAACAAGGCCAAAAACGGGTGGAAAACGGGCCGGTTTTTGCAAAAATGGAGGTGTTTTTGCCTTCCCCCAGCCTTGCTGAGGCCTGCAGAGTGCTCCAGGGGGCTGGGAAAAGGCAAAAATCCCTCTGTTTTTCAAAAACAAAAAGACGCATTTTTCACAAAAATGAGATGCAGGAACGGGGCTTCGGGGGGGCTAAAATGGCTGTATTCGGGGTATATGACGCACCAACATTTCCACGCTCTTTTAGGGGGGGGGAAGGTGCGTCACACTCTGAAAACTACGGTATTTTTTTTCTTCTTTTCCTCTTTGAAATCTTGGGGCGTCTTATATTCGGTGCATCTTATAGTCAGGAAAATACGGTATATTAATCTTCTCTGAAGTTCCTTCCTCCTCATCTCTACTGGCGAATCCAATTATTGTCGGGCTGTTTGGTCCGTTGGGTTTTACGTCTTAATAGACGTTTCTTCTAAAGGAGAATATTTGTCGCTCAGGGTTGAAATGAAGGGTCCTGGGTACCCTCTGAACTCGGTTCTTTTCTTGCAGACGTTTCATGACCCAGCTAGGAAATGTCATCATTGCTAGAGGGGAGTGGGGTTTGGCAGAGAAGAGGAAGAGGCTTGTGTCGGACTGGATGCTCTCTGAACTTGGTAGTTTCCTTGCAGACGTTTTATGACCTAACTAGGTAACATTATCAGCGGGGGAAGGAGGACTGTATAAAGTCTTTGGTGCTCTGAGTTTGGTTGCTTTCTTGCGGACGTTTCATGACCCAACTAGGGAACATCATCAGTGCTAGAGGGGAGTAGGGTTGGCAGACTGGAGGAGAAGAAGAAAAGAAGGGGAGGAGGATTGTGAGGTTGTTGATACTCGCTGAGCTTGGTGGGTTCTTTCCCAGACATTTCATTACCAAACTAGGTAACATCATCAGTGCCGGCAGTGAGGTTGCGGAAGAGGCGGGAGGAGGAGGAGAACTGGGAGTCCTTGGTGCTCTTTGAGGTTGGCAGGTTTCCTTGCAGACGTTTCACGACCCAGCTAGGTTACATCATCAGTTCTAGTTTCCTCTTTGTAGAATAATTTCACTTCCTCTTGATATAGAATATTTCACAGGCTATTTTATTTCTTCCTCCAGGATGTTTGCAATGGACTCCAAGCCCTCCCTGTTAAATCCCACCGGACCTCTGCTGGTATCATCTGCAATCAAACAAGGACCAATGGATTTGCAACAGCTTCAGCACCGAGCAGCCATCATCCCTCCAATGGTAAGTGCTGAACAGATGGGGACTACATCTTCCCCTTTCTTCTAGAGACATGGAGAGACATGGAGAGCAGAGGTGTTCCCTCACCATGCTTTAAGAGGGGAGGACTTCCACTCCCAGAATCCCCCAGTCAGCAATGCTTTAAGAGGGATGGGCTACCTCTCCCAGAATCCCTCAGTCAGAATGCTTTAAGAGGGGAGGGTTTCCACTCCCAGAATCCCCCAGTCAGAATGCTTTAAGAGGGGAGGGCTTCCACTCCCAGAATCCCCCAGCCAGCAATGCTTTAAGAGGGGAGGACTTCCACTCCCAGAATCCCCCAGCCAGAATGCTTTAAGAGGGGAGGACTTCCACTCCCAGAATCCCCCAGCCAGCATGCTTTAAGAGGGGAGGGCTTCCACTCCCAGAATCCCCCAGCCAGCAGGCTTTAAGAGGGGAGGGTTTCCACTCCCAGAATCCCCCAGTCAGAATGCTTTAAGAGGGGAGGGCTTCCACTCCCAGAATCCCCCAGCCAGCAATGCTTTAAGAGGGGAGGACTTCCACTCCCAGAATCCCCCAGCCAGAATGCTTTAAGAGGGGAGGGCTTCCTCTCCCAGAATCCCCCAGCCAGCAGGCTTTAAGAGGGGAGGGCTTCCACTCCCAGAATCCCCCAGCCAGCAGGCTTTAAGAGGGGAGGGCTTCCACTCCCAGAATCCCCCAGCCAGCATGCTTTAAGAGGGGAGGGCTTCCTCTCCCAGAATCCCCCAGCCAGCAGGCTTTAAGAGGGGAGGGCTTCCACTCCCAGAATCCCCCAGCCAGCAGGCTTTAAGAGGGGAGGGTTTTTTTGTTCCCTGTCGTGCTCCAGGAGCGGCTACCCATGATCCCCGGCTTCCCAGCCAGCGGCTACACGCTTCTCCATCAGCACATCAAGGCTATGCACAAATCCAGTGTGCTGGAAGAGCAGCAGCGCCAGAGACAAGAACAGATGGAGGTGGATTTCCGGAGATCCTCCAGTCCCTGCGGCTCTTCAAAGAGCCCGAACATCGAGTGGGATGGTAGGTGAAGTAGCCCTCCCTCCCTCCCCTCTACTCAGGGGCATTGTGGGAAAGCTATTTTGCGCTGATCCGGGATGAGCCTGCGAATAAGGGGCAGCCTCTGCCATCTCTTGCTCTGCGATCCATAAAGGGTGCTGAAATATAGCTAAGGCACTGTTTCTCAGCCTTGGGAAATTGGAGGTGGGTGGACTTCCACTCCCAGAATCCCCCAGCCAGCTTGCTTTAAGAGGTGAGGACTTCCACTCCCAGAATCCTCTAGTCAGCATGTTTTAAGAGGGGAGGACTTCCACTCCCAGAATCCCCCAGCCAGCTTGCTTTAAGAGGTGAGGACTTCCACTCCCAGAATCCTCTAGTCAGCATGTTTTAAGAGGGGAGGACTTCCACTCCCAGAATCCCCCCAGCCATCCTGCTTTAAGGGGGGGTCTTCCACTCCCAGAATCCCCCAGCCAGCCTGCTTTAAGAGGGGAAGACTTCCACTCCCAGAATCCCCCAGCCAGCCTGCTTTAAGAGCGGAAGACTTCCACTCCCAGAATCCCCCAGCCAGCCTGCTTTAAGAGGGATGGACTTCCACTCCCAGAATCCCCCAGCCAGCCTGCTTTAAGAGGGGAAGACTTCCACTCCCAGAATCCCCCACCCTGCAAGTCCCACACGTTTCTCTCCCAGGCTTCCTTCCACGGCTGCCTCTCGGCCGGGCATCGGGTCAAAACCCTGAAGCGAGAGGGAGAAGAGTTCTGAGGTTTTGATTTGCAGCCTTGCCAGCTGTTGGACTTCAGTCGAACAACAAGCTCTATGTTTCTAGGGGGAGCCGGAGAAAGCGGGCAAGGCGAGGGCACGTGCCAGTGAAGTCCTGCTGGCGTTGTGCCAAGGCCAAAACCAGGGAGGCACAGGGTGGAACGCAGCTGTTCTTAAAATACCAACTCGGCTTGCTGCGTGCCAGCAGGGCCTTTAAACCATGTTTGGAATCGGGCATCGGAGCTCCTGCAGTGGTTTTCGGCTCCTCTGTCGTAGATCGAGGGTAGCATTGCTGTTTCTCGTTGTGCCCGTTTTTAGCTGCCCATTAGTCTCGGAGTTGAAATCAAGTTTGAGAAACATTGATCTATACCAGAGGTCTCTTTCTCGCGGCCCGCGGGCCAATTGCGGCCCCAGGACGGTGTCTTGTGGCCCCCACCGTGATATGAAAGTATAATATTAGTATTAATATTAGTATTAATATTAATATAAGGAATCCCAGCCTGACCCAGACTCTGCCTCCAGCGGCCCCCAGGTAAATTGAGTTTGAGACCCCTGATCTATACAATACAATAGCAGAGTTGGAAGGGACCTTGAAGGTCTTCTAGTCCAACCCCCTGCCTAGGCAGGAAACCTTATACCGTTTCAGACAAATGGCTATCCATCATCTTCTTAAAGACTTCCAGTGTTGGGGCATTCACAACTTCTGGTGGCAACTTCTGTTCCACTGGTTAATTGTTCTCACTGTCAGGAAATTCCTCCTCAGTTCTAAGTTGCTTCTCTCCTGGATTAGTTTCCACCCATTGCTTCTTGTTCTGCCCTCAGGTGCTTTGGAAAATAGCTTGACTCCCTCTTCTTTGGGGCAACCCCTGAGAGATTGGAACACTGCTATCATGTGTCCCCTCGATTTACAACCATTTATTTATTTCGCTTAACAACTGTCTTGCTTAGCAACAGAAATGTTGGGCTCCAATGTGGTCATAAGACAAGGACGACCTGTGGACGACCTCTTTTTGTTTGTTTCCTGTGTATATTTTAAAATATCTCTTAGTTTTGTGTTGATTTATCTTTTTTTAATCCCTTTTTGGGAGTTTGTAGTTTAAGGATGTAAATTAAACCCTCCTCCTCCTTTAACAACCGTATAATCCCTTGCGGGGTGGAGTCTGAGCAGCTGAACGGAACTGAGTGTTTTACTGGCCGGATGCCTCCCTGTTGCCAGAGTGGAGTTTTGTTTCAGCTGATAGATTCAGAGAGAGAAATAGCTGCCTCTACCTAGGATTGAACTCCCAGTCCCTGGATAGTGAAGTGAGGGCTTCACAATCTAGGCCTGTAGACCACCGCACCACTCAGCATTTAGGCTTATATCATCATCATCTTTCATGACCCCATAATTCCCTGCGGGGTGGAGTCTGAGCAGCTGAATGGAGTTGAGTGTTTTACTGGCCGGATGCCTCCCTGTTGCCAGATCAGAGTTTTGTTTCAGACGATATCAAGATCACCTGAAATGTTTAATACTCCTTTATAAGGCCTTGGGAAGTCCACACTTGGAATATTTGCATCCAGTTTTGGTCGCCACGATGTAGAAAAGATGTGGAGACTCTAGAAAGAGTGCAGAGAAGAGCAAGAAAGAGGATTAAGGGACTGGAGACTCAAACGTATGAAGATCAGTTGCAGGAACTGGGTAGGTCTAGTTTAATGGAAAGAAGGACCAGGGGAGACATGATAGCAGTCTTCCAATATCTCAGGGGTTGCCCCAAAGAAGAGGGAGTCAAACTGTTCTCCAAGGCACCTGAGGGCAGAACAAGAAGCAATGGGTGGAAATTAATCAAGGAGAGAAGCAAGGGACGTGAATGAAATAGATCTATCCTAGTCTCTCCGATTTATTTATTCATCAGCTCATAAAACTAACACGCACACACACACACATATATATATATGTATGTATGTATGTATGTATGTATGTATGCACGCATGTATGTGTGTACGTAGGTATGTAAGTATGGGAATGAGTGTATGTTTATTAAGTTGGATGTAAATAGTAAAAGATTTTCTTCGTTAACTATCAAGGAAACAACCCGATTTCCATGCAGAATACGTATCCAGGGTGAAGTACCAGGAGAGATACAATAATACAATAATACAATAGCAGAGTTGGAAGGGACCTTGGAGGTCTTCTAGTCCAACCCCCAGCCTAGGCAGGAAGCCCTATACCGTTTCAGACAAATGGCTATCTAACATCTTCTTAAAGACTTCCAGGGTTGGGGCATTCACAACTTCTGGAGGCAACTTCTGTTCCAGAGGTTAATTGTCCTCACTGTCAGGAAATTTCTCCTTAGTTCTAAGTTGCTTCTCTCCTTGATTAGTTTCCACCCATTGCTTCTTGTCCTGTCCTCAGGTGCCTTGGAGAATAGTTTGACTCCCTCTTCTTTGGGGCACCCTCTGAGATATCGGAAGACTGCTATCATGTCTCCCCTGGTCCTTCTCTTCATCAAACTAGACATACCCAGCTCCTGCAACCGTTCTTCGTATGTTTTAGCCTCCAGTCCCCTAATCATCTTGGTTGCTCTTGATGATTAGGGGATTTTGGGGGAATAGACAATGGATGCCATTATGTGGTTATGTTTAATGAAGACATGTTTGAAGAAGATAGACCAAATATGGAATATTAGAGGAGAATTCTGGTGTAATGACATTAAGATATGTAATTAATTTTCTGATTTAAAATCCATGAATTGAGATTAATTTCATTAATTAATTCAACCAATTTCCTTGTAATTTTATTACAATATTATTACAATGACAATAAAGTATTATTATTATTATTATTATTATTATTATTATTATTATTATTATTATTATTATTGAGCAATGATGGTTCTAGAAACGCACAAGAGTTATTTTTTGGTCACCACGATGTAGAAAAGACGTGGAGACTCTGGAAAGAGTGCAGAGAAGAGCAACCAAGATGATTAGGGGACTGGAGACTAAAACATATGAAGAACGGCTGCAGGAGCTGGGTATGTCTAGTTTGATGAAGAGAAGGATCAGGGGAGACATGATAGCAGTGTTCCGATATCTCAGGGGTTGCCCCAAAGAAGAGGGAGTCAAGCTGTTCTCCAAGGCACCTGAGGGCAGAACAAGAAGCAACGGGTGGAAACTAATCAAGGAGAGAAGCAACTTAGAACTAAGGAGGAATTTCCTGACAGTGAGAACAATTAATCAGTGGAACAGAAGTTGCCTCCAGCAGTTGTGAATGCCCCAACCCTGGAAGTCTTTAAAAAGATGTTAGATAGCCATTTGTCTGAAATGGTATAAGGTTCCTGCCCACGCAGGGGGTTGGACTAGAAGACCTACAAGGTCCCTTCCAACTCTGCTATTGTATTGTATTGTATTGTATCGTGTTATGTGTAACCAGTCGACATACTTTCCAAACGATGCAATGTAGAAGGATGGTTTTTCCTTTTTGTATTTTCATTTTATGAAAAAAAAGTTTTTTTTAATAAAAAAAAAATACCAAAAAAATATGAAAATTACGCCCGGCAAAGATTCTCTTTCTCGCTTCATAACCGCAGCTCTTCCTTTCCTCTTGCCAGGAAAGACCGTCGCCTACATGCCTTACGCCGAAGTCAAGCGCGCCATGGATCAGGAAGCCCAGATGCAAAACGCCGCGGCCCGATCGGGCTCACCTTACCGCCTCTCACCCCGGGACATGAACAAGGCGTCGCCCCAGCCGGACATGAACCGTTACAGTGTCCCGCCAGGTAAAATTTCTCGTGCCCCTCCGTTTTCCCTCGGCTGCTTTTGGGGGGCGAGGAGTGGGAGTGGCCAGGCGGTAACAATTCGGGGAGCCCTTGGTGCTCTCTGAGCTTGGTGGCTTCCTTGCAGACGTCTCATGACCCAGCGAGGTAGTGTCACCAGGGATAGGAGGGGTTGCGGAGAGGAGGAGGAGGAGGGTGGGGTTCCCGCTGCTCTCTTAGCTGGGTGGTTCTATTGCAGAGGTTTCATTAACGGACTAGGTAACGTTGTTTGAGTTAGAAGGCAGGGAGGAGGAGGGGGAGAAAGAGGAGGAGGAGGAGGAGGAGGAAGAAGTAGACGTAGAAGAGACATGAAATGGTCATGAGATGCCTGCAAGGAAACCACCAAGCTCAGAGAGCACCAAGGACCCCCACTGTCCTCTCTCTTCCTCCTCCTCTTTCTTTTCCTCCTCTCCTCTTCCTCCTCCTCTTCTCCTCCTCCTTTTCCTCCTCTTCCTTTCTCTTCCTTCTCCTCTTCCTCCTCTTCTTTTCCTCCTCCTCCTCCTCCTTTTCCTCCTCTTCCTTCTTCTCTTCCTCCTTTTCCTCCTTTTCCTTCTCTTCCTCCCTCCTTTTCCTTCTCTTCCTTCTCCTCTTCCTCCTTTTCCTCCTCTTCCTTCTCCTCTTCCTCCTTTTCCTCCTCTTCCTTCTCCTCTTCCTCCTTTTCTCCTTTTTCCTTCTCTTCCTCCTCCTTTTCCTTTTCTTCCTTCTCCTCTTCCTCCTCCTCTTCCTCCTCTTCTTTTCCTCCTCCTCCTCCTCCTTTCTCCTCCTCCTTTTCCTCCTCTTCCTCTCCTCTTCCCCCTCCTTTTCCTCCTCTTCTCTTTTTTCCTCCTCCTCCTCCTCCCCCTTTTCCTCCTCTTCCTTCTCCTCTTCCTCCTTTTCCTCCTTTCCTTCTCTTCCTCCTCCTTTTCCTTCTCTTCCTTCTCCTCTTCCTCCTTTTCCTCCTTTTCCTCCTCCTCCTCCTCCTTTTCCTCCTCTTCCTTCTCCTCTTCCTCCTTTTCCTCCTTTTCCTTCTCTTCCTCCTCCTTTTCCTCCTCCTCTTCCTCCTCTTCTTTTCCTCCTCCTCCTCCTCCTTTTCCTCCTCCTCCTTTTCCTCCTCTTCCTTCTCCTCTTCCCCCTCCTTTTCCTCCTCTTCTCTTTTTTCCTCCTCCTCCTCCTCCCCCTTTTCCTCCTTTTCCTCCTCTTCCTTCTCCTCTTCCTCCTCTTATTTTCCTCCCCTCCTCCCCCCTCCCCCTTTTCCTCCTTTTCCTTCTCCTCTTCCTCCTCCCCTCCTCTTCCTTCTCCTCCTCCTTTTCCTCCTCTTCCTTCTCCTCTTCCTCCTCCTTTCCTCCTCCTCCTTTTCCTCCTCCTCCTTTTCCTCCTCTTCCTTCTCTTCCTCCTCCTTTTCCTCCTCTTCCTCCTCCTCTTCCTCCTCCTCCTCCTTTTCCTCCTCTTCCTCCTCCTCTTCCTCCTCCTTTTCCTCCTCTTCCTTCTCTTCCTCCTCTTCTTTTCCTCCTCCTCCTCCTCCTCCCCCTTTCCCTCCTTTTCCTTCTCCTCTTCCTCCTCCCCCTCCTCTTGCTTCTCCTCTTTTCCTCCTCTTCCTTCTCTTCCTTCTCCTCTTCCTCCTCCTTTTCCTCCTCTTCCTTCCTCCTCCTCCTCCTTTCCTCCTTCTCCTTTTCCTCCTCTTCCTTCTCCTCTTCCTTCTCCTCCTCCTTTTCCTCCTCTTCCTTCTCCTCGTCCTCCTCCTCTTCCTCCTCCTTTTCCTCCTCTTCCTTCTCTTCCTTCTCCTCTTCCTCCTCCTGTTCCGCCTCTTCCTTCTCCTTCTTCCTCCTCTTCTTTCCTCCTCCTCCTTTTCCTCCTCTTCCTTCTCCTCTTCCTCCTCCTTTTCTTCCTTTTCCTTCTCCTCTTCCCCTCTTCCTCCTCCTCCTCCTCCTCCTCCTCCCTTCTAGCACCGAGGACGTTCCCTAGTTGGGTGACAAAACGTCTGCAAACCCCCCCCCCTCAGCTCAGAGGGCACCAAGGA
This sequence comes from Rhabdophis nuchalis, assembly GCA_039707465.1. Classification (NCBI taxonomy): domain Eukaryota; kingdom Metazoa; phylum Chordata; class Lepidosauria; order Squamata; family Natricidae; genus Rhabdophis; species Rhabdophis nuchalis. Next base: position 410,840,853 of record CM077643.1, read on the forward strand.
CCCCCACAGCCCAACCCCGAGCTCCAGATATTCTCTTTAATATTCTTGAATTCACCCGGCGTCTCTTTTCCTTTCTCCCCAGTCCTGCAGCCAGCTCCCCATCAAGTCATCACGAACCTCCAGGAAGGGGTGCGGCCCCCGCCCACCCGGCCCACCCGGCCGCCCCCACCCCTCATCCCCTCCTCCAAGACGGTGATGCCTTCGGAGAAGCCCTCCTTCATCATGGGGGCTCCATTTCGCAAGTAAGCAGGAAAGAGAAAAGAAGTGTTCTTTGCATCCGTCCGTCTTCTCGGCGACCAGAAGCTCAAGGTTGGGTGGAAGTCCTCGCCTTACGACCGTTCTCTCTCTCTCTCTCTCTCTTTCCCTCTCCCTTTCTTCCTTTCCTTCTCCGTTGTAAATCACGGTGGCGCTGAACGAAGGGACTTCTGGCTATTGCAGCGCCCCCGCAAAATGTTGATAGCAGCGTTCCAGTGATAGCATGATAGCAGCCTTCCAAAAAAAAAAATAGATCCAGGAAACTATAGACCCATCAGCCTGACCTCAATACCAGGAAAGATTCTGGAAAAGATAATTAAGCAACAAATAAGTGAACACCTAGAAGCAAACAAAGTAATAGCCAAAAGCCAACATGGGTTTGTCAAAAACAGATCATGCCAGACGAATCTAATTGCATTCTTTGACAAAGTGACAAAATCAGTGGACCAGAGGAATGCTGTCGATATAATTTACTTGGACTTCAGTAAGGCATTTGATAAAGTAGACCATAACCTACTATTAGATAAAGTAGAAGAATGTGGGTTAGACAGCATCCCCACCAAATGGATTCGCAACTGGCTGACCAACCTCACTCAAACATGTAGTCCTCAATGGAACTGCATCTACATGGAAGGAAGTATGCAGTGGAGTCCCCCAAGGCTCTGTTTTAGGCCCAGGACTCTTCAACATCTTCGTCAATGATTTGGATGAGGGGATAAATGGGGAACTCATCAAATTTGCAGACGACACCAAGCTGGCAGGGAATAGCCAACACTCCAGAAGATAGGCTTAAGATACAGAAGGATCTTGACAAACTTGAACATTGGGCACTATCTAATAAAATGAAATTCAATTGTGAAAAAAGTAAGGTTCTACATTTAGGCAAGAAAAACAAAATGCACAGGTACAGTATAGGTGGTACCTTGCTCAATAGTAGCAACTGTGAGAGGGATCTTGGAATCCTAGTGGACAACCATTTAAATATGAGCCAGCAGTGTGCAGCAGCTGCCAAAAAAAGCCAACACAGTTCTAGGCTGCATAAACAGAGGGAGAGAATCAAGATCACGTGAAGGGTTAATGCCACTGTATAGTGCCTTGGGAAGGCCACACTTGGAATACTGCATACAGTTTTGGTCGCCACGATGTAGAAAAGACATGGAGACTCTGGAAAGAGTGCAGAGAAGAGCAAGAAAGAGGATTAGGGGACTGGAGGCTAAAACATATGAAGAACGGTTGCAGGAACTGGGTATGTCTAGTTGAATGAAAAGAAGGACCAGGGGAGACATGATAGCAGCCTTCCAATATCTCAGGGGTTGCCCCAAAGAAGAGGGAGTCAAGCTATTCTCCAAAGCACCTGAGGGCAGAACAAGAAGCAATGGGTGGAAACTAATCAAGGAGAGAAGCAACTTAGAACTGAGGAGGAATTCCCTGACAGAACAATTAACCAGTGGAACTTCTTGCCTCCAGAAGTTGTGAATGCCCCAACACTGCAAGTCTTTAAGAAGATGTTGGATAGCCACTTATCTGAAATGGTATAGGGTTTCCTGCCTAGGCATGGAGTTGGACTAGATGACCTCCAAGGTCCCTTCCAAATCTGCTATTGTATTAGAAATATCACTGCTTGGCAGCCATCCCACACTTATGACCGCAGGGATGCTTTAACTCCCTCCTCTGCCGCCCTGCCCTCCCCCCACCGAACTCTCTCCCACCCTCAGGTCGCCCTCGACGTATGACCAAAATTTCTGTTGCCAAGTGAGATATCTGTGAAGTGAATTTTGCCTCGTTTTACAATGTTTTTCGCAGTTGTTAAGTGAACTGTGCGGCCGTTAAGCAAATTTAGCTTCATGGACTTTGTTTGTCGGAAGCCAGGCTGGGAAGGTGATGGCGTGAGAGAGAGACAGAGAAAGAGAGAGAGAGAGAGAGAGAGAAACAGAGAAAGAGAAGGAGAGACGGCGTGAGAGAGAGACAGAGAAAGAAAGAGAGACAGAGAGAGAGAGGGGGTGAAATAGAGAAAGAGAAAGACAGAGACAAAGAGAGGAAGAGAAGAAGAGAGAGAGAGAGAGAAAGAGATATGGCTAAATAGAGAGACAATAGAGGTAGAAAGAGAAGGACAGAGAGAGACAGAAAGAAAGACAGATAGAGAGAGGGGGTGAAATAGAGAAAGAGAAAGACAGAGACAAAGAGGAAGAGAAGAAGAGGGGGAGAGAGAGAGAGAAAGAGAGATGGCTAAATAAAGAGACCATAGAGGTAGAAAGAGAACAAGAGACAGAAAGATAGACAGAAAGAAAGACAGGTAGAGAGAGGGAAATAGAGAAAGAAAGATGAAGACAGAGAGAAAGAGAAGAAAGGAGAAAAAGAGAAAGACACAGATAGAAAAAAGAAGGGAGAGAAATAGAGAGAAAGAAGGAGAGAAAGAGAGATGTAGAGAAATAGAGAGACGAAAGATATAAAAAAAAATCAAGAAACAGATTGGAGGGGAGAGAAAGAGAATCTGTACAGGTAGTCCTCCACTTAACCACTGAATTGAGCCCAAAACATCTGTTACTAAGTGAGACCGTTGTTAAAGGAGTTTTGCTCCATTTTATGTCCTTTCCTTCCACAGTTCTTAACTGAATCAGTGCAAGTTGTTCAATCAGTCACATTTGGTCGTTAAGCGATTCCGGGTTCCCCCTTTGACTTTGCTTGTCAGACGGACGCAAACGGGGACACCGTGACCGTCATAGCTACGAGTTAGTTGCCAAGCGGCCGAAATTTTGACCATGGGGCTGCGGCAGCCACGGTGCCATGGTTCCAAATAACATCCGAAAGCAAATCAGAGTCCGAGAGGCAAAGGATTCCTCAAAGTTCCCATTGATGAAGAGAGCCATGTTGGCCCATCTGGGGAAACCCTGAATCTGGAAGCTTCCCGGGTTTTCCCCACCCAGTTGAAAGTTCAAGATCCTGCCCCCCCCCCCTCACACACACACATCCACCAGCCCATCCCATAGTCCAATCTCCCACTGCCACGCTGGCAGCTTCCACCCATCCAGTTCTGGTCAGGTGCAGAGGTTCAAAGACAAAGGATGACCTTGGCTTTCTAGAAAGAATGTTGTTATGGCTACCTATCATCTAACACCGTACAATTCCCCACTCCCATTTTCCCACCATAGAAAAGGCATAGTAGAAGAATAATAGAAAGTGTGGCAGGCCAAAGATCCACAAGGAAGATGGCTGCAGGCCTTGGCTTTCTAGGAAGAATGTTGTTATGGCTCCCTATCATCTAACTCCGTACGATTCCCCCCTCCCCTTTTCCCACCATAGAAAAGACCTAATAGAATAAGAATAGAAAGTGTGGCAGGCCAAAGATCCACAAGAAAAGATGACTGCAGGCCTTGGCTTTCTAGGAAGAATGTTGTTATGGCTACCTACCATCTAACACCATACAATTCCCCCCTCCCACTTTCCCACCATAGAAAAAGGCCTAGTAGAAGAATAATAGAAATTGTGCCAGGCCAAAGATCCACAAGAAAAGAGGGCTGCAGGCCTTGGCTTTCTAGGAAGAATGTTGTTATGGCTACCTATCGTCTAACTCCATACAATCCCCCCCCCATTTCCCCACAATAGAAAAGGCCTAATAGAATAAGAATGGAAAGTGTGGCAGGCCAAAGATCCACAGGAAAAGATGGCTGCAGGCCATGGCTTTCTAGGAAGAATGTTGTTATGGCTACCTACCATCTAACACCATACAATTCCTACCTCCCCTTTTCCCACCATAGAAAAGGCCTATTAGAATAAGAAGAGGAAGTGTGGCAGGCCAAAGATCCACAAGAAAAGATCGCTGCAGGCCTTGGATTTGTAGAAAGAACATTGTTATGGCTACCTATCGTCTAACTCCATACAATCCCCCCCTCCCATTTTCCCACAATAGAAAAGGCATAGTAAAAGAATAATAGAAAGGGTGGCAGGCCAAAGATCCACAAGGAAAGAGGGCTGCAGGCCTGACCCACAGTCCTAAGTGTGGAAAACGGCCATCGGTCCCCTTTTCCTTCAGCGCCGGTCCCTAAACGAATGGTCATAAGCCGAGGGCCACCTGCGTGATCTGGGTGTGTGCCCTGCCATCCTTGTTCACCTGACCCAAGCCTGCCACCCTGGCCCTTTGGGAGGAAGCTCCTGGATGCACCATTTATTCCTCCCAATATTTTCCTGGCAAGATTCAGCTGCCTCGTGCAAGGGCCAGGCCTGGCCCATCTCGTCCGCAGCGGGACCAAGGAGGTCAGCTGGGGTGGAAGAGGGCAGAGCCTCACTGGCCTCGGAGTCCCTGCGGTGAGAGCGACCGCGGCTGGAGCATCCAGGGACACCAGCTTTGCGTTAAGCTGCTGTGCTGAGGGGCAGCTGAGGCTTCAGCATGTGCTGCGAGTCGAGGGTTGCTGCAGCCCCACAGCCAAGGCGGGCCAAGAAGCCCCCAGGGCCTTGCAGGTGTCGGGGTTGCTTGCTGTCGCCTGGCAGAGCCAAAAGGGGACAGATGCAGGGGGGGGGGGTGGAGATAAAGGGGGAGGGCAATTGAAGAACAGGCAGAGTTTTATTTTATTGAGGCTGGGGGCTGGGAGGGGTCCTAATCAATGGCCGGGGATAGGATAGATACTGCAGATAGATAGATACCGTAGGTAGGTAGGGTAGATAGATAGGTAGGTAGGGTATGTATGTATGTATGTAGTTAGGTAGGTAAGGTAGGATAGATCGATAGATACTGTAGGTAGGTAGGTAGGTTAGGTAGGATGGATGGATGGATAGAGTAGATAGATGATAGATAGATAAATAGGTAGGTAGATAAATAGGTAAATAGGTAGGTAGATAAATAAATAGGTAGGTAGGTTAGGTAGGATAGATAGAGACAAATAAGATAGGTAGGTAGGTTAGGTAGGATAGATAGACAGAGACAAATAAGATAGGTAGGTGGGTTAGGTAGGATAGATGGATGGATGATAGGTAGGTAGGTAGGATAGATTAGAGAGAGAGAGAGAGATAATAGGTAGGTAGGTTAGGATGGATGGATGGATGGATAGGTTGGTAGGTAGGTAGGTAGGTAGGTTAGGTAGGATGGATGGATGGATAGAGTAGATAGATGATAGATAGATAAATAAGTAGGTAAATAAATAAATAGGTAAATAGGTAGGTAGATAAATAAATAGGTAAGTAGGTAGGAAGATAGATAGGTAAGGATAGGTAGGTAGGTAGGTTAGGTAGGATAGATAGATAGACAGACAGACAAATAAGATAGGTAGGTGGGTTAGGTAGGATGGATGGATGGATGGATGATAGGTAGGTAGGTAGGTAGGTAAGTAGGTAGGATGGATTAGAGAGAGAGAATAGGTAGGTAGGTAGGTTAGGATGGATGGATGGATGGATGGATAGGTAGGTAGGTTAGGTAGGATGGATGGATATATAGATGATAGATGATAGATAAATAGGTAGGTAGATAAATAAATAGGTAAATAGGTAGATAAATAAATAGGTAAGTAGGTAGGAAGATAGGTAGGTAGGTAAGGATAGGTAGGTAGGTTAGGTAGGATAGATAGACAGACAGACAGACAAATACGAAGATAGGTAGGTGGGTGGGTTAGGTAGGATAGATGGATGGATGATAGGTAGGAAGGTAGGATAGATTAGAGAGAGAGAGAGAGAGATAATAGGTAGGTAGGTAGGTAGGTTAGGATGGATGGATGGATAGATAAATAGGTAGGTTAGGTAGGATAGATTAGATAGATAGATAGATAAATAGATAGATAGATAGATAGATAGATAGATAGATAGATAGATAGATAGATAGATAGATAGATAGATAGATGACTCTGATTGATTCTGATTGATTCTGATTGATTGATAGCTGATAAATTGATGGATTGATAGATGAAAGTGACAATTAATCGATAGATTAATTGATAAATGATGGATATAGACAGACAGACAAAACATAAATCTAGATGAATTAGATAGAGGGAGAGAAAGACAGGAGAGATAGGCATGGAAAATTCAGCTTGCTCTTCGTACAGAGAGTCGGGACCAAAACGGCTGTTCTCCTTCCTGGACATGCTGGATTCCATGCGGCAGCATTCCCCCCCCCCCCCCCCCCGCGACCAGCAGTTCACACGCTCACCCGTAGAAACCCAAGCGCGTCACACCTGCGCTATCTCTGGCCTCGTCGGCGACCCGTTCCGTATTCAGCCCACCTGCGGGATTTCTCCGTCGCCCTACCACCAGGCCTCGCAGGTGCATTCATCCCAGCTGCACCCTGTCCTGGCAGGAAATTACTTCTCCTCTCAGAGTGTGCTTTTTTTCCCTCCCCCTCGTAGGGAACACCGGGCACTTACCTGTCCCACGGCCAGAGCTCTTACGGCCAGGAACCAGCCAAGCCACCTGGAGGCTCCATTTCGCTCGGCCTGCCAAGGCAGCAGGATTCCAAGTCAGGTAAATAACCGAGGACGGGCGCGGCCTTGGCTTCTATGCAGGTGTGCCGAAAAGAAGGGCCTGCTGGGCTCCTAGGCCTTCACAAGACCAGTTGGATGTGAGGGATAGTCTTTGAAGATGGAAAGGTAGCAATAGCCCTTAGACTTATATGCCGCTTCACAGTGTTTTACAGACCCCCTCTAAGCGGTTTACGGAGTCAGCCATCTTGCCCCCAACAATCTAGGTCCTCATTTGACCCACCTCGGAAGGACGGAAGGCTGAGTCGACCTTGAGCAGGTCAAGATCGAACTACCTGGCTGTGGGCAGAGTTTAGCCTGCAATGCTGCCTTCTAACAACCCTTCCTTCCTTCCTTCCTTTCCTTCCTTCCTTCCTTCTTTCCTTCTTCTTTTTTTTTTTATGAGAAAAAAGTTTTATTGGTTTTTACAAATTTTTAAAAACAGGAAAAGGGTATAAGGTATTAAAGAGATATTTTGAGGACATCTATGTCGGAGGTGTCGGCCCCCTCCGAGGCTTCATACAAAAAAAAAGGATAGTACAATACATTTTTCATTTCCCTACAAAGTGGGAATTTCCCTACTTCCTTCTTGTCTTCCTTCCATCCTTCCTTCCCTCCCAAGCAATAGCCCTTAGACTTATATGCTGCTTCACAGTGCTTTTCAGCCCTCTCTAAGTGGTTTGCAGAGTCATCCATCTTGCCCCCAACAATCTGGGTCCTCGTTTGACCCACCTCCGAAGGACGGAAGGCTGAGTCGACCTTGAGCAGGTCAAGATCGAACTACCTGGCTGTGGGCAGAGTTTAGCCTGCAATGCTGCCTTCTAACCCATGCGCCACCATGGGAAGGGAGGGAGGGAGGGAGGAGAAAACAGAGGAAAAGGAAGGAAGGAAGGAAGGAAGAGAGAGAGAGAGAGCCAGAAGGAAGGAGGGAGGGAGAGACGGAGGAAGGAAGGAGAAAAGGAAGAGAGGGAGGGAGGGAGAAATAGCAATAGCCCTTAGACTTATAACCCGGTTTACAGTGTTTTATAGTCCTGTCTAAGCGGTTTACAGAGTCAATTGCCCCCAACAACCTGGGTCCTCATTTGACCCACCTCGGAAGGACAGATTGAACTTCCGGGCTGTGGGCAGAGTTAGCCTGAAATACTGGATTATAACAACTGTGCCACCATGTCTGTGTTCCTTCCTTCCTTCCTTCCTTCCCTCCCTCCCTCCCTCCCTCCTCCTCCTCTTCCTTTCCTTTCTTATCTTCTTCATCTCTATTTTTCTTCCTTCCCTTCCAGTTTACTTCAATCTTTTCCTTCCTTCCTTCCTTCCTTCCTTCCTTCCTTCCTTCCTTCCTTCCTTCCTTCCTTCCTTCCTTCCTTCCTTCCTTCCTTCCCTCCTTCCCCCACTTCTTAACCTTCCCCCTCCCCCACTTCTTAAAGCATTTTTTTACTACCGGTTCGGGCGAATAGGTAGTAAAAAATGATATTTTTTTTAAAGTTGGCCATGCCCAGCCAGTTACATGACACCCACCACAGCCCAGAGAATCGGTGGCAATTTTTTTTTTTTACATTTCACCACTGCAATTAGGTTAATTCTAACCCCTGCGCCACTACGTGTCTTAAGTGTTCTGGTCCCCATCCCTTCAGAAGGATATTATGGAAATGGAAAAGGGGCAGAGGAGGGCAACCAGAAGGATTAGGGGGCTGGAACACCTTCCTTACCATCTGAGGCTGCAACGGCTGGGCCTCTTCACTCTAGAACGACGGCGCCTGAGAGGTGACCTGATCGAAGTCTATCAAATCATGCACGGGGTGGACAAGGTAGAAAAGGAAAAACCGTTTTCCCTATCGCACAACACTAGAACTAGGGGGCCCTTCATGAAACTTTTGATAGCTAGACCTCAAACAAATAAGAGGAAGGACTTTTCCACCCAGAGGATCACTGGTCTATGGAACTCCCTGCCAGAAGAAGTGGTGACAGCTGTCAGCCTCGACGCCTTTAAGAAAGGATGAGAGGAGTTCATGGAGAACAAGGGTATCCATGGCTATCATGATGGATGCCTAAGGAGACCCTCCAGGTTGGAGAGATAGGCAGGATATCTCTCAAGGCCATTTGCAGGGAATCATAAGCAGGTGAAGGCATCTGCTTGGGAAGACCCTGAAGCAAATGGGGAGCCACTGTGGGAGACAGAAGGCTGGACTGGATGGGCTGTGGCCTCTTCCAGCAAGGCTATTCATATGTTCTTATGTTCTGAAAGGAAGGAAGGAAGGAAGGAAGGAAAGAAAGAAAGAAAGAAAGAAAGAAAGAAAGAAAGAAAGAAAGAAAGAAAGAAAGAAAGAAAGAAAGAAAGAAAGAAAGAAAGAAAGAAAGAAAGAAAGAAAGAAAGAAAGAAAGAAAGAAAGAGAGAGAGAGAAAGAAAGAAAGAAAGAAAGACAGGAAGGAAGGAAGGAAGGAAGGAAGAAAGAAAGAAAGAAAGAAAGAAAGAAAGAAAGAAAGAAAGAAAGAAAGAAAAAGAAAGAAAGAAAGAAAGAAAGAAAGAAAGAAAGAAAGAAAGAAAGAAAGAAAGAAAGAAAGAAAGAAAGAAAGAAAGAAAGAAAGAAAGAAAGAAAGGATGAGAGGAGTTCATGGAGAACAAGGGTATCCATGGCTATCATGATGGATGCCTAAGGAGACCCTCCAGGTTGGAGAGATAGGCAGGATATCTCTCAAGGCCATTTGCAGGGAATCATAAGCAGGTGAAGGCATCTGCTTGGGAAGACCCTGAAGCAAATGGGGAGCCACTGTGGGAGACAGAAGGCTGGACTGGATGGGCTGTGGCCTCTTCCAGCAAGGCTATTCATATGTTCTTATGTTCTGAAAGGAAGGAAGGAAGGAAGGAAGGAAGGAAGGAAGGAAAGAAAGAAAGAAAGAAAGAAAGAAAGAAAGAAAGAAAGAAAGAAAGAAAGACAGACAGACAGACAGACAGACAGACAGACAGACAGACAGACAGACAGACAGACAGACAGACAGACAGACAGACAGAAAGAATGAGAGGAGTTCATGGAGAACAAGGGTATCCATGGCTATCATGATGGATGCCTAAGGACACCCTCTGGGATGGAGAGATAGGCAGGATGTCTCTCAATGCCATTTGCAGGGAATCCTAAGCAGGTGAAGACATCTGCTTGGGAAGACCCTGAAGCAAATGGGGAGCCACTGTGGGAGATAGAAGGCTGGACTGGATGGGCTGCGGCCTCTTCCAGCAAGGCTATTCATATGTTCTTATGTTCTGAAAGAAAGAAAGGAAGGAAGGAAGGAAGGAAGGAAGGAAGGGAAGGAAGGAAGGAGGGAGGGAGGAGGGAGGGAGGGAGGGAGGGAGGGAGGAAAGAAAGAAAGAAAGAAAGAAAGAAAGAAAGAAAGAAAGAAAGAAAGAAAGAAAGGATGAGAGGAGTTCATGGAGAACAAGGGTATCCATGGCTATCATGATGGATGCCTAAGGACACCCTCAGGGTTGGAGAGATAGGCAGGAGATCTCTCAATGCCATTTGCAGGGAATCCTAAGCAGGTGAAGACATCTGCTTGGGAAGACCCTGAAGCCAATGGGGAGCCACTGTGGGAGACAGAAGGCTGGACTGGATGGGCTGCGACCTGTTCCGGCAAGGCTCTTCTTATGTTATTCTTATGTTAAGTGGCCTTCTGGGCAGGCCTGGGTCCCAGGATTAGGGTTAAGTGTTTAGGAAATTGAACCCTTAGCCAAGATCCAACTGACATAGGCTTGGAGACTCTGAGGCTGTGTGGGACGAAAGAGCTCGGAGTGGGTGGTGTGTAATCTTAAAAGATCTCCTTGCCTTTCTTCCTTTCTTTGAAGCTTCCCTGCCTTACATCAAGCAAGAGGAATTTTCACCCCGGAGCCAAAATTCGCAACAGCCCGAAGGATTGTTAGTCAGAGCTCAGCACGAGGGAGTTGTCCGAGGTAAGCCCAGCTTGGATGGAGGAAGAAAATGTTGCGTTCTTGAGATGGTCTCCAGTACATCCTGTTCTGCAGAGTTCCTGGTACTCCGTTAGTAGTATAGTAGCCTTTGTTGTCATCGTACAAGCTAAACGCAACGAAATTGGGGTTGTTTTCTTGCAGATGTCTCCTTGCCCGACTAGGTAACGTCATCAGGGCTGGAAGGAAGTGGATTTTGCCCTCTGTTTGTGCAGAATGGCTTGCTCTATCAGTGTTGGTGGGGGATGAGGTTAAATTGAGGACTACCTGCAGCTCAGAACTGGGGATGTCTAGTTTAATAAAAAGAAGGACCAGAGGAGACATGATAGCAGCCTTCCAATATCTCAGGGGCTGCCCCAAAGAAGAGGGAGTCAAGCTATTCTCCAAAGCACCTGAGGGCAGAACAAGAAGCAATGGGTGGAAACTAATCAAGGAGAGAAGCAACTTAGAACTGAGGAGGAATTTCCTGGCAGTTAGAACAATTAACCTCTGGAACAGAAGTTGCCTCCAGAAGTTGTGAATGCCCCAACACTGGAAGTCTTTAAGAAGATGTTGGGTAGCCTTTTGTCTGAAACGCTATAGGGCTTCCTGCCTAGGCAGGGGGTTGGACTAGAAGACCTCCAAGGTCCCTTCCAACTCTGCTATTGTATTGTATAGATCAGGGGTCTCAAACTCAATTTACCTGGGGACCGCTGGAGCCAGACTCTGGGTCAGGCTGGGCCACATAAGGGATTCTTTATATTAATATTAATACTAATATTAATACTAATATTATACTTTCATATCACGGTGGGGGCCACAAAATACCATCCTGCAGGCCGCAATTGGCAGGGGGTTGGACTAGAAGACCTCCAAGGTCCCTTCCAACTCTGCTATTGTATTATTGTTTGCAGAAGTGTCAAATAATATTACACCTAAAAACGGCAGCGAGAATCATATACGCACAGAGCTGCTAAGAACCAAAATACACCAACAGAAGAAAATGTGATTAAAAAAATGTGATTAGAATGTGCTGAAATGGACAGACTCACAAAAGAAATAAAGGACAAAGAAGAATCTGAGCATTACTTAGTATGGAAATTATGGTACAAATGGCTAGAGAAAAAAATGCAAAGAATAAGAAAGCAATAAAGGTTTGGAGGGGGAAGGATTAAGAAATTAGAAAACGATCATAAAACCACAGAATTAACAAGAGGGGGGAAATGTAAGATAGATTGTAAATAAAATAGTACGGAATAAGAAATAGAAGAGAAATATATGCACATAGAAGGATATAAGATGTATGTGTTAGTTTTATGAGCTGATCAATTTAAATTTGAGAGACCAAGATAGATCTATTTCGAGCTTATTAGCTCTCATCAGTTGGCCACACCCCACTGGGATTCAAACCGGGGCTGCAATGCATCCAAGGCAGAAGCCTAGCACTACAGCCTAACCAGGCTCTACCCATTGCATCAGCTAAGACAGGAGTATTTAGTATAGATAATTGTTTTCACAACTTCCTGTTAGGGCCCCATTTAAGGGAGGAGACATACTGTTTCCCTCTCTGCCTTTCGGCTCATCACCAGAGACCATCTAGACAGAGAACCATGAAATTACGTGTAAATTTTTTTAGATATGTGTGTTAGTTAGAGAGGGAAACAGTATGTCTCCTCCCTTAATGGGGCCCTAACAGGAAGTTGTGAAAACAATTATCTATATAAGATGTATTGTAGACATAGACATATAAAGGTATATATGTACAGATAAAAGGAGTATAATGGATGTTTAACAATGTAGAAATTTTGCAAAGATGATATTTATGTTTTAAAAAAATTAAAAGTTACAGATGCTCCAAAAATAGAAGAAGTGTCAAACAAAAAGCCCGGGAGCCAGATTCGGCTCGGAATACGGTTGGATCTGGCCCACGGGTCTGTCCTGGAAATTGTGTGAGGCTGACCCATGTGGCTTTGACTCAGTCAAAGTGTGAAGAGGAAACATGCCAGCAATTTGGGGAGTGGCGTCAAGCTAGCCACGCCCACCCAATCAGCCACGCCTAGTGAATGGCCTACACCCACCCGGTCAGCCACGCCCAGCGAATGGCCTCAAGCTGGCCACGCCCACCCAGCCAGCCATGCCCTAAGAATGGCCTCAAGCTGGCCACGCCCACTCAGTCAGCCATGCCCTGTGAATGGCCTCAAACTGGCCATGTCCTCCCCATCAGCCATGCCCTGAGAATGGCCTCAAGCTGGCCACGCCTACCCGGTCCGCCATGCCCTGTGAATGGCCTCAAGCTGGCCACGCCCACCCGGTCCGCCTTGCCCTTAGAATGGCCTCAAGATGGCCACGCCCACCCGGTCAGCCATGCCCTTAGAATGGCCTCAAGATGGCCACGCCCACCCGGTCAGCCATGCCCTGAGAATGGCCTCAAGATGGCCACGCCCACCCGGTCAGCCATACCCTGAGAATGGCCTCAAGATGGCCACGCCCACCCAGTCCGCCATGCCCTGAGAATGGCCTCAAGCTGGCCACGCCCATCCAGTCAGCCACGCCCTGAGAATGGCCTCAAGCTGGCCACCCCCACCCGGTCAGCCACGCCCACCCAGTCAGCCACGCCCAGAGAATGGCCTCAAGTTGGCCATGCCCACCTGATCAGGTACATACACACACACACACACACACACACACACACACACACACACACACACACACACACACACGGAGGTCGACCCCAACCCTGATGCAGCCCTGAATTAAATTTAATTTGACACCCCTGCTGTGGCTGGTGTCAATGTTCCAAATAGTATCCAAAATTAAATCAGAGTCCGAGGCAAAGGATTCCTCCAAGTTCCCATTGGTGAAGAGAGCCATGTTGGCCCATCTGGGGAAACCCGAATCTGGAAGCTTCCCAGTTTTCCCCACCCAGTTGAAAGTTCAAGATCTTGCCCCCCTCCACACCCACAAGTCTGTCCGATGGTCCAATCTCCCACTGCCACACTGGCAGCTTCCACCCATCCAGATCCGGTCAGGTGCAGAGGTGCGAAGACAAAGGATGACCTTGGCTTTCTAGAAAGAATGTTGTTATGGCTACCTCTCATCGAACTCCGTACAATCCCACCGTCCCATTTTCCCACCATAGAAAAAAGGCCTAGTAGAAGAATAATAGAAAGTGTGGCAGGCCAAAGACCCACAAGGAAAGATGGCTTAAGGCCTTGGCTTTCTAGGAAGAATGTTGTTATGGCTACCTCTCATCGAACTCTGTACAATCCCACCCTCCCATTTTCCCACCATAGAAAAAAGGCCTAGTAGAAGAATAATAGAAAGTGTGGCAGGCCAAAGACCCACAAGGAAAGATGGCTGAAGGCCTTGGCTTTCTAGGAAGAATGTTGTTATGGCTACCTCTCATCGAACTCTGTACAATCCCACCCTCCCATTTTCCCACCATAGAAAAAAGGCCTAGTAGAAGAATAATAGAAAGTGTGGCAGGCCAAAGACCCACAAGGAAAGATGGCTGCAGGCCTTGGCTTTCTAGGAAGAATGTTGTTATGGCTACCTCTCATCTAAATCCGTACAATCCCTCCCACCCATTTTCCCACCATAGAAAAAGCATAGTAGAATAATAGAAAGTGTGGCAGGAGAAAGACCCAAGAGGGATATGACTGCAGGCCTGACAGCTGGCCTCATTACATCTGCAGGCCCATCCTCACCATTGTCCCCTCTTCCACTTCTCTGCAGGTACAAACACCATCCAAGAAGGGAGCATCACTCGGGGGACCCCCACCTGCAAGGTTTCCATGGAAGCGATGCCTGCTTTGCGTGGCTCCATCACTCAGGTATTCCCACCTTGCTTCATCTGGCTTCCCCACTGGCTTTGTGGGATGACCCAGGTCAAGACACGAAAGCAACACAGCCAGAGAACAGGTCTACCTGAACAGGTCTACATCACTGGCCATTGGGGGCGAACATCTGGCCCCCGTGGATCGGGTACGCAATTTGGGCGTCCTTCTAGATGCCCGGCTGTCAATGGATGACCATTTGACAGCCGTGGCAAGGGGGGCGTTTCACCAGGTTCGCCTGGTGCGCCAATTGCGTCCCCTATTGGACCGGGACGCCCTTCGCACAGTCACTCATGCGCTTGTGACGTCCCGTCTAGACTACTGCAAAGCTCTCTACATGGGGCTCCCCTTGAGATGCACCCGAAGGCTGCAGTTGGTTCAGAATGCAGCCGCGCGGGCAGTTTCGTGAGTCTCTAGATACTCCCACGTAACACCTCTCCTGCGCGGGCTGCACTGGCTGCCTGTGGCTTTTCGGGTGCGTTTCAAGGTGTTGATTATCATCTTCAAAGCGCTCCATGGCACAGGACCTAGTTATTTGCGGGATCGTATCCTGCCCCATACATCCCTTTGGCCGATTCGCTCACACAGAGAGGGACTTCTCCAGGTGCCGTCCACCAGGCTGTGCCAGTGGGCGACGCCCAGGGGAAGGGCCTTCTCTGTGGCGGGCCCGACCCTCTGGAATGACCTTCCCCCTGACATTAGAACGACCACGGATCTCCGCTCCTTCCGCCAGAAACTCAAAACCCACTTGTTTCATCTGTCCGGTCTGGCCTAATTCCAGCTTTCCCACCTCAGTCTGCATTTTTAAATTTTCTGATTTGGTTTTAGGGTTAAGTTTTTAATTTTTATAAATTTGTACAGGGGTTTATTTAATTCGATTTTAGTTTTATGTATTATTTATTGTAATGGTTTTAATTTTTACCTGTACACCGCCCCGAGTCCTCCGGGGAGAGGGGGCGGTCTAGAAGTCCAATAAATTCAATTCAATTCAATTCAATACCTGCCTTTATTGCTCCCACTGTGCCCCCAAAATATCCACGTTTACTACAAGTCCTGGAGCAAAGCTCTCGCGGGCACCTTTTTTACAATAGGCAGGAAGCCCTATACCGTTTCAGACAAATGGCTATCCAACATCTTCTGAAAGACTTCCAGTGTTGGGGCATTCACAACTTCTGGAGGCAACTTCTGTTCCACTGATTAATTGTTCTCACTGTCAAGAAATTTCTCCTCAGTTCTAAGTTGCTTCTCTCCTGGATTAGTTTCCACCCATTGCTTCTTGTTCTGCCCTCAGGTGCCTTGGAGAATAGCTTGACTCCCTCTTCTTTGGGACAGCCCTTGAGATATTGGAACACTGCTATCATGTTCCTGCCGCCCCCTTTCACAAGGCACATTTGGGGACTGAGATGTAAGGAGGTGCGGATGAAAGGGGCATTCGTCTAGAACAGGGGTAGTCAACCTTTTTATACCTACCGCCCACTTTTGTATCTCTGTTAGTAGCAAAATTGTCTAACCGCCCACCGGTTCCACAGGAATGGGGATTGATAAAGTAGGGAAGTCAATTACATTTTAAAAAAGGGAAAGTGCTTCAGTATCGGACAAAACCCCTACCGCCCACCCTGAAAGCTGGAACGCCCACTAGGGGGCGGTAGGGACCAGGTTGACTACCACTGGTCTACAACAAAGTTTGAATCTGCAAAGTCTTGTGTGTACTTGCTGATGCCTGGAGATTACTGTTTGGCTAAACCTGGTTTATGGACTGCTGGCCCTGGTTACTGTTTGGCTAGCCTGGCTGACTGAACTACTCGCAGCCAGAAGCTGCTGGAATCCTGCATCCAGTTTTGGTCGCCACAATGTAGAAAAAGTGTGGAGACTCTAGAAAGAGGGCAGAGAAGAACATCCAAGAGGATGAGGGGACTGGAGGTTAAAACATATGAGGAACGGTTGCAGGAGCTGGGTAGGTCTAGTTGAATGAAAAGAAGGACTAGGGAGACATGATAGCAGCCTTCCAGTATTTCAGGGGTTGCCCCAAAGAAGAGGGAGTCAAGCTATTCTCCAAGGCACCTGAGGGCAGGACAAGAAGCAACGGGTGGAAACTAATCCAGGAGAGAAGCAGCTTAGAACTGAGGAGAAATCTCCTGACAGTGAGAACAATTAACCAGTGGAACTGCTTGCCTCCAGAATAATAATAATAAAAACTTTATTGCGGTCATAGACCAAAAGACAAGATAAACAGATCACATGTGGATGCACAGCCGGGCCCTACTGAAGGGTGGGAGACAACAGGCAGAATCAATGGCAAGGGCCATTCTGTCAACCATACCATCTAACCATTATGGGGATCTAAATCTATGGTTTGGGAGTATGATCAATTCGAATTGAGCGTAAATAGAAGGTACCATGTAAAAATTTACATGCGATCTACATGTTGGCACTTGATGCGGCCCCCAAGTGGTACACTGCAAACAACTGGCCTCAGCTAGTGGGACCAGCCCGACCTTTCCCACGGTTCTTACAGGCTAAGACCACAGCAAAAAAACTTGCAACCTTCAATGTGGTACTCAAGTCAGTGTCTTGCCTCCAGAAGTTGTGAATGCCCCAACACTGGAAGTCTTTAAGAAGATGTTGGATAGCCATTTGTCTGAGGTGGTGTAGGGTTTTCTGCCTAGGCAGGAGGTTGGACTAGAAGACCTCCAGGGTCCCTTCCAACTCTACTATTCTGTTAAAGCATATGAAGAACAGTTGCAGGAACTGGGTAGGTCTAGTTTAATGAAAAGAAGGACCAGGGGAGACAGGATAGCAGCCTTCCAGTATCTCAGGGGTTGCCACAAAGAAGAGGGAGTCAAACTATTCTCCAAGGCACCTTGAGGGCAGAACAAGAAGCAATGGGTGGAAACTAACCAATTTTTTTTTTATTTTTTTTTAAATTTATACCCCGCCCTTCTTTTTTATTTATTTATTTATTATATTAAATTTATACCCCGCCCTTCTCCAAACGGACCCAGGGCGGCGCACAGGGATGTTAAAACACATATAAAACATATAAAATTTTAAAAAACTTATTCTAATAGACCCTGCGCTAAAAACTGAATTTAAAACACCCAAATTTAAAACTATCTAGGAGTCAGTAATGGGGGTTACGCTAGGCCGGCTAGATGGAATAGGTGTGTCTTCAGACACTTGCGGAAGAGGCGGAGGTCAGAGATGGTGCGGAGTTCAGGGGGTAAGTCGTTCCAGAGGGCTGGGCCCGCCACAGAGAAGGCTCTTCCCCTGGGTGTCGCCAGTCGGCATTGTCCAGCTGACGGCACCCTGAGGAGGCCCTCTCTGTGGGAGCGTATTGGTCTGAGGGATGTATGGGGCAGGAGGCGGTCTCGCATATAACTAGGCCCCGAGCCATGGAGCGCTTTAAAGATGGTCGTCAAGACCTTGAAGCGCACCCGAAAGACCACAGGGAGCCAGTGCAGCTCGCGCAGGATAGGTGTTATGTGGGAGTGTCTAGGCGCTCCCGTAATCACCTGCGCGGCTGCGTTCTGGACTAGCTGCAGCTTTCGGGTGCACCTCAAGGGAAGCCCCATGTAGAGAGCATTATAGCAGTCGAGTCGAGAGGTGACGAGTGCTTGAGTGACTGTGCGTAAGGCACCCGGTCCAGTAAGGGGCGCAATTGGCGCATCAGGCGTACCTGATGGAACGCCCCCCTGGCCACGGCTGCCACATGATCTTCCATAGACAGCCGGGAATCCAGGAGGACACCCAAATTGCGCGCCCTCTCCACGGAGGCTGGTGTTTCGCCCCCAATGGCCAGAGTTGGGATAATCTGGCTGAACCGGGGCGCCGGAAACCACAGCCACTCAGTCTTGGACGGCTTGAGCTTGAGTTTGTTACCACCCATCCAGATCCGTACGGCCTCCAAACACCGGGACATAACCTCGACGGCATCGTTGGGGTGGGTCTGGGGTGGATATGTACAACTGAGTATCATCAGCGTACAGATGATATCCCACCCCAAAACCACGGATGATCTCACCCATCGGCTTCATATATGTGTTGAACAGTAAGGGCGAGAGGACCGACCCCTGAGGAACCCACATATGAGGGGCCTCGAGGCCGACCTCTGCCCCCCTGCTAACACATATTGCGACCGACCAGAGAGGTAGGACGACAACCACCGCAGAACGGTGCCTCCCAGCCCCAACCTCCCCAGTCGGCGCAATAGGATACCATAGTCAATGGTATCAAAAGCCGCTGAGAGGTCTAATAGGACTAGGATAGAGGAATATCCTCTATCCCGCGCCCTCCAGAGATCATCAACCAACGCAACCAATGCCGTCTCGGTGCTGGACTGGCGCGGGTCTAGATAATCAACTTCCTCCAAGTGTCGCGGAAACTGTTGAGCCACCACACTCTCAACAACCTTCACTAAAAAGTGGAGGTTGGAGACGGGACGATAGTTCTCTAATAATGCTGGATCCAGGGATGGCTTCTTGAGGAGGGGTCTTACTACCGCCTCTTTCAAGACGGCAGGCAAGGACCCCTCACTCAAAGATGCGTTGACAATGCCCTGGAGCCAGCCTCGTGTCATCTCCCAGGATGCCAGTATAAGCCAGGAGGGACACGGGTCCAATAAACATGTGGTAGCCCTAAGTCTCTTTGACAACTTGTCCATATCCTCGGTGGTAACAAAATCAAACTCCTCCCAAGATGGTGTCACAAGAACAGCCTCGGCCCGCTCGACTGGGCCACTGTCGATGGAGGGTAGCTCGTTCCGAATCCGAGTGATTTTCTCCTGCAGATAAATCCCAAATTCCTCTGCTCGACCCTGTAAAGGGGCTTCCCGCGGCCTCTGTTGAAGGAGGGAGCGGGTCACCCCAAACCGGGCGGCAGGGCGGTTATCTGCGGATGCAATAAGAGTAGCACAATACTCACGTTTGGCCACTCTTATCGCCACTAAGTAAGTCCTAATATGTCTCTCACTAGTGTTCAGTCGGCTTCGGAGCGAGAAGATCTCCATCTGCTCTCTAGGCGTCTCTTGTGGCGCTTCATCCCCCTAAGCCCCTCGGTAAACCAAGGAGCCCAGGTGGTTCGTCGCCGCAAGAGAGGCCGCAAGGGCGCGACTCGATCCAAGGCCCCCGTGGCCGCACTTAACCATGCAGCCACTAGGTCCTCAGTCGAGTCGCGGGGCAAGTCCACAGGAATTGGCCCAAGCTCCCTTTGGAACCTTATCGGGTCCATCAGGAGCCTGGGGCGGAACCATATAGGAATGTCCGGTTCCGCCTCCCCGCAGTGAGGTGCAGCGATCGGAAAGTCGAGCCGAAGGAGAGCGTGATCTGTCCATGACAGGGGTGTGATGACTAAATCCCCTATTCCCAGATCACTACTCCACTGTCCCGAGATGAAGATTAGATCCAGGGTGTGTCCGCCCTCGTGGGTAGGGCCTACAACTACCTGGGTCAGGTCCATGGCTGTCATGGAAGCCATGAACTCCCGAGCTGCACCAGAGGTTTCGCCTGCCGACGGCAGGTTAAAGTCCCCCATGACTAACAGTCCTTCTCCTTGCAAGGACCCAGGGCGGCGCACAGGCAATATTAAAAACCATACAAAATACAAAAGTATTATTAAAAAACTATTAAATTCTATCCCGTGCTAAAATCCATTATAAAACACTAAGAATTTAAAATGTATCCACATTTAAAAGTCAGAAAACGGGGGTTATGCTAGGCCGGCTTGTTGGAATAAATAAGTCTTGAGACGTTGGCGGAAGAGGCGGAGGTCCGAGGTGGACCTCCGCCTTTTAGTACAATGACGAGATGATGATGATGATGATGATGATGATGATGATGATGATGATGATGATGATGATTAATCAAGGAGAGAAGCAACTTAGAACTGAGGAGAAATTTTCTGACAGTCAGAACAATTAACCAGTGGAACAGAAGTTGCCTCCAGAAGTTGTGAATGCCCCAACACTGGAAGTCTTCAAGAAGATGTTGGATAACCATTTGTCTGAAGTGGTGTAGGGTTTCCGGCCTAAGCAGGGGGTTGGACTAGAAGACCTCCAAGGTCCCTTCCGACTCTGCTATTGTATTGTATAGATCAGGGGTCTCAAACTCAATTTACCTGGGGGCCGCTGGAGGCAGAGTCTGGGTCAGGCTGGGCCGCATAAGGGATCCGACTCTGTTATTCTATTCTACTCTCCTCCCTCATAGCTGGCTCAGTCTGCGTTGTTCTCGCCTTCTCTCTTCTCTCCCTGCTCTAGGATCAGGGTCAGCAATTCCCCATGGACAGTTGCCCCCCCCCCCCTAATTTATGTCAGGGTTCCAAATAGCATCCGAAAGTAAATCAGAGTCCGAGGCAAAGGATTCCTCAAAGTTCCAATTTATGAAGAGAGCCATGTTGGCACATCGGGGGAAACCCAAATCTGAAAGCTTCCTGGTTTTCCCCACCCAGTTGAAAGTTCAAGATCTTGCCCCCACACCCACCAGCCCATCACCCATGGTCCAATCTCCCACTGCCACGCTGGCAGCTTCCACCCATCCAGTTCCGGCCAGGTGCAGAGGTGCAGAGACAAAGGATGACCTTGACTTTCTGGAAAGAATGTTGTTATGGCTACCTATCATCTTAACTCCTTCCATTTTCCCACAATAGAAAAAGGCATAGTAGAATAAATAGAAAGTGTGGCAGGCCAAAGATTCCACAAGCAAAGATGGCTGCAGGCCTTGACTTTCTAGAAAGAATTTTGTTATGGCTACGTAGCATCTATCTCTGTACAAAGGATGACCTTGGCTTTCTAGAAAGAATGCTGTTATGGCTACCTATCATCTAACTCTGTACAATCCCCACCTCCCCTTTTTCCACAATAGAAAATGCATAGTAGAAAGTCCAAAGGAAAAGATGACACCATCTTTTTGAAGGAGATTAAAACATGTCCGTCCGTCCCCCTACAGGGAACCCCGGGCCTCCCCCAGGCTGGAATCGCAGCTGACGTTCTGCTCAAAGGAACCATCACCCGTCTGGCTACCGAGGACAGCAGTCCGGAGAAGAGCCGAGAAGAGGCGGCCACCTCCAAAGGCCACGTCATCTACGAGGGCAAGAGTGGCCACATCATTACCTATGACGGTGAGTGCCAAGGTCGGGATGCTCAAATCCACGGGTCACAGAGAAAAACAAACAAGATGACTTAAGCAGGTTGTTCGTGGCCAATGTAATTTGTAGAGGGAAAAAGGTGCATCTTATACTCTGAAAAATACGGTAATATTTATAAGCCTGTTCCGTTACTCCCAACAAACACGCCGTGCAGAACACGAGTGAATTAAAGTCAAGCTTGTAAATCCGTACTTCCCCCCCCTCCACTATTTAAACCCTCCTGCGCCCCACCCTCCCCTATGCGTGCGCCACCCTCCCAAGATACCGTATTTTTCAGACTATGAGACACACCAACATTTCGAAGAAGCACCGTATTTTTCGGCGCATAAGACGCACCAAGGTTTTGAAGAGGCAATTTTTTTTAAAAAAAAAAGGATTTTGCAGTCTGCAAACATCCCAACAAACTTCCAACAAACCCACAGCTCAAAACATAAGTGGAATTAAAGTCAAACCTGTAATTCCGTACTCCCCTCCCCACTCCCATTTAAACCCTCCTGTGCCCCACTCTACAAGCGCACAATCCACCCAAGAGCTGAGGGGGGGGTGTTAAAATGTCTGCCTTCCCCAACCTCCAGGAGCTCTCTGGAAGCCTCCTAAAAGCTCTGCATGGCCATTTTGGTGAAGGGGACGGGGTTTCGGGAGGCCAAAAATTCTGCATTCGTTGTATAAGACGCACCCAGGTTTTCAGCCTCTTTTTTGAGGGGAAAAGGTGCGTCTTATACTCCGAAAAATACGGTAAGCCTGTTCCAGTACTTCCAACAAACACACTGTGCAGAACACGAGTGAATTAAAGTCAAGCCTCGAATTCCGTACTTCCCCCTACCCTTCCACCATTTAAACCCTCCTGTGCCCTGCCCTCCCTTACGCGTGTGCAATCCACCCAAGGTACCTTATTTTTCAGACTATAAGACGCACAGGTGTATAAGACGCACCAAGATTTCGAAGAGGTACTGTATTTTTCGGAGTATAAGACGCACCAAGGTTTTGAAGAGGCAAATTTTTTTTTAAAGGGGTTTTGCACTCTGCAAACCTCCCCAAAACGGCAAAAAAAGGCATGAATAGCCTTTAGGGGGCTTGTAGAGTGTTCCTGGGGGGGTGCCCCCCCAAATGAGCAAAAAGTGACCTGTTTTTCACAAAAATAGGCCAGTTTTTCATCAAAAGAATTGCGTGCATAGCCTTTAGGAGTCTTATAGAGTACTCCTGGGGGCTGGGGGGGGTTTTAAAATTGAGCAAAAGAAGCCCATTTTTTGCTCATTTCTGCTCTCCCCAGCCCCCAGGAGTACTCTGGAAGCCTCCTAAAGGCTCTGCACGGCCATTTTTGCAAAGGGGGTGGTATTTCGGGAGTCCAAAAATGCTGTATTCAGTTTATAAGATGCACCCAGTTTTTCAGCCTCTTTTTTGAGGGAAAAAGGTGCGTCTTATACTCCGGAAAATACGGTAATCTTTATAAGCCTGTTCTGGTACTTCCAACATATATATATATATATATATATATATATATATATATATATATATATATATATATATATATATGAGAGAGAGAGAGAGAGAGAGAGAGAGAGAGAGAGAGAGAGAGAGAGAGAGAGAGAGAGAGAGTAAGTAGGGAGGGAGTGTGTGTGTGTAGAGAGAGATTAAGTAGGGAGGTTGATGTTCTCAGGTGTATTTATCTATGTCCTGCAGAAGGAAATCGCTGACAAACCTTAAAACTTCGTTTCTGAGCAAGCAGAAACAGTTAAAGAGCCTTCCGAAAGGGGGGGGGGAGCCTTTGCATGGGACAAACTTCCAAAACAGCCCATTTCTCCGTGAAAATGAGGCCGTTTTTTTTCCAAATAAAAAGCATAACTACCCTGGGGGGGGGGGGGGGGCTTGCAGAATGCTCCTGGGGGGGGTGAAAAATGAGCAAAAAACCCGCCCCATTTATCGCCCGTTTGAGGCTAATTCCTGCCCTCCCCAGCCCCCAGGAGCTGTCTGGAAGCCTCGGCACAGCCAGTTTGGTGAAGGGGGCGGGGTTCCAGGAGGCAAAAAGGGTTTTTTTGCGCTTTGCATCCTTCCCCAAACTGCTCTTTCTCCGCGAAAACGGGGCCGGTTTTCTTCAAATAAAAAGCATAACTAGCCTTGGGGGCTCTTGCAGAGTGCTGCTGGGGGGGTGGGGAATAAAAAATGAGCAAAAAAACCGCCCCATTTATCGCGAAAACGGACCATTTTTATGTCAAATAAATTGCATGCATAGCCCTATGGAGGCTTATAGAGTGCTGCTGGGGGCTGGGGGAGGGGGAAACGGCCCGTTTGAGGCTAATTTCTGCCCTCCCCAGCACCCAGGGGTTCTCTGGAAGCCTCCATAAGACTAGGCACAGCCAGTTTGGTGAAGGGGGTGGGGTTCCAGGAGGCAAAAAATACTGTATTCGATGTATAAGACGCACCCAGATTTTCAGCCTGTTTTTAGAGGGAAAAAGGTGCGTCTTATACTCCGAAAAATACGGTACCTACTTTTTTCTTTAATTTGCCTCTCCAAAATCTTGGTGCGTCTTATACTTCGGTGCGTCTTATACTCTGAAAAATATGGTAGTTATTCTAGTAGCTTTCCCTAGTGTTTTCCCTGTTCTCCTGCATTCCTTGCTATTTTATGGTTTCTTTTTTGGGTGGGGGGATCTCCCCCTTTTGTCTGCCTTTTCTTTGGGACCGTAAATCCTGAACGAAACGCTTTCCCTCTTCCTGCTTCCCAATAGCCATCAAGAACGTCCGGGAAGGAACACGGAGTCCAAGGATGGCTCACGATATGAGCCTCAAACGGACGTACGAAGCTATGGAAGGAAACATCAAGCAGGGCATGTCAATGAGAGAATCCCCCGTCTCGACCCCTTTGGAAGGTAAGCTTGGCTAGCAAACCCCTGTTCGTTTGCAGGAATTGAGGATGTCTAGACCACGAGTCTCCAACCTTGGTAACTTTAAGACTGGTGGACTTCAATTCCCAGAATTCCTCAGCCAGCTTTGCTGGCTGAGGGATTCTGGGAGGAAGTCCACGAATCCTAAAGCAAAGATGACTGAGGGATTCTGGGAGGGAAAGTCCACAAGTCTTAAAGCAAAGCCGGCTGAGGGATTCTGGGAGTTGAAGTCCATTAGTCCTAAAGCAAAGCTGGCTGAGGGATTCTGGGAGTTGAAGTCCATTAGTCCTAAAGCAAAGCTGGCTGAGGGATTCTGGGAGTTGAAGTCCACTAGTCCTAAAGCAAAGCTGACTGAGGGATTCTGGGAGGGAAAGTCCACAAGTCTTTAAGCAAAGCCGGCTGAGGGATTCTGGGAGTTGAAGTCCATTAGTCCTAAAGCAAAGCTGGCTGAGGGATTCTGGGAGTTGAAGTCCACGAATCCTAAAGCAAAGCTGGCTGAGGGATTCTGGGAGTTGAAATCCATTAGTCCTAAAGCAAAGCTGACTGAGGGATTCTGGGAGGGAAAGTCCACAAGTCTTTAAGCAAAGCCGGCTGAGGGATTCTGGGAGTTGAAGTCCATTAGTCTTAAAGCAAAGCTGGCTGAGGGATTCTGGGAGTTGAAGTCCATTAGTCCTAAAGCAAAGCTGGCTGAGGGATTCTGGGAGTTGAAGTCCATTAGTCCTAAAGCAAAGCTGGCTGAGGGATTCTGGGAGTTGAAGTCCACTAGTCCTAAAGCAAAGCTGACTGAGGGATTCTGGGAGTGGAAGTCCATCAGTCTTAAAGCAAAGCTGACTGAGGGATTCTGGGAGTTGAAGTTCACAAGTCCTAAAGCAAAGCTGACTGAGGGATTCTGGGAGTGGAAGTCCACTAGTCTTAAAGCAAAGCTGACTGAGGGATTCTGGGAGTTGAAGTTCACAAGTCCTAAAGCAAAGCCGGCTGGGGGATTCTGGGAGTTGGAGTCCACAAGTCCTAAAGCAAAGCCGGCTGAGGGATTCTGGGAGTTGAAGTTCACAAGTCCTAAAGCAAAGCTGGCTGAGGAATTCTGGGAGTTGAAGTCCACAAATCCTAAAGCAAAGCCAGCTGAGGGATTCTGTGAGTGGAAGTCCACAAGTCCTAAAGCAAAGCCGGCTGAGGGATTCTGGGAATTGAAGTCCACAAGTCTTAAAGTTGCGAAGGTTGTAGATCCCTGATCTAGTTTAATGAAAAGAAGGACCAGGGGAGACATGATAGCAGCCTTCTGATATCTCAGGGGTTGCCCCAAAGAAGAGGGAGTCAAACTATTCTCCAAAGCACCTGAGGGCAGAACAAGAAGCAATGGGTGGAAACTAATCCAGGAGAGAAGCAACTTAGAACTGAGGAGGAATTTCCTGACAGAACAATTTAACCAGTGGAACTGCTTGCCACCAGAAGTTGTGGGAGGTTCATCACTGGAGATTTTCAAGAGGAGACTGGACAGCCATTTGTCTGAAATGTCTCCTGCTTAAGCAGGGGGGTCAGACTAGAAGACCTCCAAGGTCCCTTCCAACTCTGCCATTCTTGTCACATTCGGTTAAATTTTGACGTGTCTTAGCTGGCCCGAAACCTACAGACGCTGTGTGTTGTTGATTTTTAGACAAAACGAACCTTCAAAGTATGTTTTAAGGATAAATGTATAAGTGCTGGCTCCCTCAGGAATTCGTTAAAACGCCCCAAATATCAATATTTATGGAGCTCCTCCGCCATCGAGGCCTGGTTGTCCGAAAGGTGCTTTTTCAAAAGGCAACTGACTTTCCTTGGAGTTTTAATTATTTTTATTTTTATTTTTACCTCAGAGACGTTTCTCTTCTCATTCCAGAAGCTTCTTCAGTTCAGTTCAGAACTGAGGAAGCTCCTGCGCCCGAGAAGGGAAACATCTTCAAGCAAAAAAAAAAAAAGCCCCAGTTGCCTATGTGGAAAAGCACCTTTGGGGCAATTGCAAGAGGAAGAGAGAGGCTGTTTTCAGTAAATTCCAATTTTTTTTTCTCCTTTTAGGCTTAATTTGCCGGGCTGTGCCTCAAGGGAGTCCCCACTCCGACATGAAGGAGAGGACCGTGTTGTCGGGTTCAATAATGCAAGGTAAGAAAAAAAAAGACCCATGCTCCACTCCCTCCTCCTCCCCCCCCCCCCCCCCCCATCCCTTCTCTTCTGGCCTTTGGAGGTTGTGTTGGTGCTTCATCACTGGAGGCTTTGAAGAAGAGACTAGATCAGCGGTGGGCAAACTTTGCAACTTTAAGTCTGAAGGACTTCAGCTCCCAGACTTCTCCAGCCAGCAAAGCTGGCTGGTGAAGTCTGGGAGCTGAAGTCCTTCATAAGAACATAAGAACAGCCTTGCTGGAAGAGGCCACAGCCCATCCAGTCCAGCCTTCTGTCTCCCACAGTGGCTCCCCATTTGCTTCAGGGTCTTCCCAAGCAGATGCCTTCACCTGCTTAGGATTCCCTGCAAATGGCATTGAGAGATCTCCTGCCTATCTCTCCAACCCGGAGGGTGTCCTTAGGCATCCATCATGATAGCCATGGATACCCTTGTTCTCCATGAACTCCTCTCATCCTTTCTTAAAGGTGTCGAGGCTGACAGCTGTCACCACTTCTTCTGGCAGGGAGTTCCATAGACCAGGGATCCTCTGGGTGAAAAAGTCCTTCCTCTTATTTGTTTGAGGTCTAGCTTCCAAAAGTTTCATGGAGTGCCCCCTAGTTCTAGTGTTGTGCAATAGGGGAAAACAGTTTTTCCTTTTCTACCTTGTCCACCCCGTGCATGATTTGATAGACTTCAATCAGGTCACCTCTCAGGTGCCGTCGTTCTAGAGTGAAGAGGCCCAGCCGTTGCAGTCTCCGATGGTAAGGAAGGGGTTCCAGCCCCCTAATCCTTCTGGTTGCCCTCCTCTGCCCCTTTTCCATTTCCATCATCTCCTTCTGAAGGTCTGGGGACCAGAACTGTACACAATACTCCAGATGGGGCCTCGCCATAGAACTTCAGACTTAAAGTTGCAAAGTTTGCCCACCCCTGGACTAGATTGCCACTTGTCTCAAATCATCTAGGGAGGGTGTCTCGAACTCACGGCCCGGGGGCCGGATCCGGACCGCCAGGCTCTTTAGATTGGGCCCGCGGGGACCAGCCTGCGGCGGAAAACTGAGCTTGGGGAGGGGGGTGGGTGGTCACATGCCCTCCCCTTCCCCACCAGGTGTATTTTGGCTGCAGAAGGCTATCGAAAGAAACTCAGCATGTTTTTCCCTTTTGCATTTGAGCATGCAAGAAGGGATGGGAAGGAAAAAGAAGGGAAGGAGAAAGGAGGAGGAAGAGGGGAGGGAAAGGAAGGAAGAAGGGAGGAAGGAAATTAATGATAATGAGAGTGAGGAAGAGTCTCAGGGAAGTCCTGCCTTAGCACTTCCTTCCTTTTCCTTCCTTCCTTTCTTCCTTTTCCCTCCATTTCCTTCTGTCCTTTTCCTTCCTTCCTGTTCCCTCCTTTTCCTTCCTTCCTTTTCCCTCCTTTTCCTTCTTTTTCCTTCCCCTTCTTTTCCTTCCTTCCCCCTCCTTTTCCTTCCTTCCTTCCTTTTCCTTCCTTCCTTCCCCCTCCTATTCCTTCCTTTCTTTTTCCCTCCTTTTCCTTCCTTCCTTCCTTTTCCTTCCTTCCTTCCTTTCCCTTCCTTTCTTTTTCCCTCCTTTTCCTTCCTTCCTTTTCCCTCCTTTCTTCCTTCCTTTTCCTTCTCTCCTTTTCCCTGCTTTTCCTTCCTTCCCTCTTCATTCTCCTTCTCCCCCCTTTTCTTCTTTTTCCTTCCTTGCTCTCTTCCCATCTTCCTTTCTTTGCCTTTCCTCTTTCCCTCTT
This sequence comes from Rhabdophis nuchalis, assembly GCA_039707465.1. Classification (NCBI taxonomy): domain Eukaryota; kingdom Metazoa; phylum Chordata; class Lepidosauria; order Squamata; family Natricidae; genus Rhabdophis; species Rhabdophis nuchalis. The sequence continues at coordinate 410,869,212 of CM077643.1, forward strand.
TCCCTCCTGTCCATTCTTGCCTACTCAAATGCAAAAGGGAAGGAACCATTTATCTTTTTAGTTTGTTTTCATAACCCCCTGCTGTTTTCCCTGGGGGAGGCACCACCGGTCAATAATACAATAGCAGAGTTGGAAGGGACCTTGGAGGTCATCTAGTCCAACTCCCTGCCTAGGCAGGAAACCCTATACCCTTTCAGACAAATGGCTCTCCAACATCTTCTTAAAGACTTCCAGGATTGAAGCATTCACAACTTCTGGAGGCAAGGAGTTCCACTGATTAATTGTTCTGATTGTCAGGAAATTCCTCCTCAGTTCTAAGTTGCTTCTCTCCTTGATTAGTTTCCACCCGTTGCTTCTTGTCCTGCCCCCAGGTGCCTTGGAGAATAGCTTGGCTCCCTCTTCTTTGGGGCAGCCCCTGAGATGTTGGAAGGCTGCTATCCTGTCTCCCCTGGTCCTTCTTTCCATTAAACTAGACCTACCCAGTTCCTGCAACCGTTCTTCATATGTTTTAGCCTCCAGTCCCCTCATCCTGTGCTCCAACCCCCTGTGCTCCGCTCGTGGGCTAGGCGGCCAGGGATTACAGAGCCGGGGCCCCAGGCTGATGTTCTGCAACGCCAGGTCCGTGGTGAACAAAGCCCCCCTCATAAATGACCTTGTGTCAGAGGGGGACCCAGACCTGGTGGGAATTACGGAGACCTGGTTGGGCCCGAGGGGGGTTTACCCCTCGTGGAAATGTGCCCACCAGGCTACCGTGCATTTCATCAGCCTAGGGCACTAGGCAGGCTGGGGGGGGTGGCGGTCATTGTTAAGGAAAGTCTGGAGCCGAGGGAGACACCGTGCCTCAGACGACCGGCTGTGAGTCCCTCTTCGTGAAGTGGGGCCTAGGGAGGCAGTTGGGCTTGCTGATTGTATACCTGGCTCCCCGCTATGTAACAGCAGCCCTGCCCGAGCTGCTCGAGGTGATCGCCGCGATGGCGGTGGAGACCCCCAGACTTATAGTCATGGGGGACTTTAACCTGCCATCGGCGGGCGAAACATCCGAGGCAGCTCGGGAGTTCATGGCTTCCATGACGGCCATGGACCTGACCCAAGTAGTTCAGGGCCCCACTCACGAGGGAGGACACACGCTGGATCTGATTTTTGTCTCTGGACAGTGGAGAAGTGATCTCGGAACAGGGGATTTAGTCATCTTACCCTTGTCATGGACAGATCACTCTCTCCTTCGGATGGACTTTCCAACCGTCACACCCCACCGCGGGGAGGCGGAACCGGAGACACCGAGTTGGTTCCGCCCCAGGCGCCTGATGGATCCGGAAAGGTTCCAGAGGGAGCTTGGGCCAATACCTGTGTCCCTGCCCCGCGACTCGACTGAGGACCTAGTGGCCGCATGGTATAGTGCGGCCACGGGGGCCTTGGACCGAGTCGCGCCCTTGCGGCCTCTCATGCGGCGTCGAGTCACCCAGGCCCCTTGGTTTACTGAGGAGCTGCGGGAGAT